>PVJI01015277.1:0-41582 GCA_004026765.1 Micronycteris hirsuta | reverse complement strand
TTGTTGTTAAGTTAAGTTCTAATGCTAGGATGAATCCTGTAAGGGTTACTCCTAGGGCTGTAAGTTTTAGGTATGGGGGTATGGTTATGAACTTCCCTCTCAGGACTGCCTTTGCTGTGTCCCATAAGTTTTGGGTTGTTGTCAGTTCATTTTCATTTATTTCAAGGAACTTTTTGATTTCTTCCCTAATCTCATCCTTGATCCATTCATTGTTTAACAGCATGCTATTCAGTCTCCATGATTTTGAGTGTTTTGGGGTTATTTCCTTTGGGTTGGTTTCTAATTTCAGTCCCTTGTTGTCAGAGAAAATACTTGGTATGATTTCAATTTTCTTGAATTTGTTGAGGCTTGTTTTGTGTCCTATCCTATGGTCTATTTTTGAAAATGTTCCATGTGCATTTGAAAAGAATGCGTATTTAGCTTCTTTGGGGTGAAGGGCCCTATATATATCAATTAAGTCCATTTCTTCTAGGGCTTTGTTCAATGCCACAATGTCTTTGCTGATATTTTGTTTGGAGGGTCTGTCTATTTTTGACAATGGGGTGTTGAAGTCCCCTATTATAATTGTGTTGCTATCAATGTCTTTCTTGAAGTCCTCCAAGATTTTCTTTATGTATTTGGGTGCTCCTGTGTTGAGTGCATATATATTTACAATATTTATGTCTTCTTGGTGGATTCTTCCCTTGATTATTATAAAGTGTCCTTCTGGGGCTCTCTTTATGGCCCTTTTTTTGAAGTCTATTTTGTATGATATGAGTATTGCAACCCCAGCTCTTTTTTCTTGTCCATTTGCTTTGAAAACTTGTTTCCAGCCCTTCACTTTCAGTCTGTGTAAGTCTTTTGTCCTGAGGTGGGTCTCTTGTAGGCAGCATATGTGTGGTCCGTGCTTTCTTATCCATCCCGCTTTTCTATGTCTTTTAATTGGAGCATTTAATCCATTTACATTTAAAGTTATTATTTATAGGTACTTATTCATTGCCATTTTTTTTGTACCTGTGTTCCTCTCTCTCTCTCTTTCCCTTCATTTCCTTAAATCAGTCCCTTTAGCATCTCTTGCAGAGCTGGTTTGGTGGAGGTGTATTCTTTTAGACTTCTTTTGTCTGGGAAGCTCCTTATTTGCCATCTATCTTGATTGAGAGCCTTGCTGGGTAGAGTAGTCTTGGTTGCAGGCCTCTGGTTCTCATTACTTGGAATATTTCTTGCCATTCCCTTCTGGCTTGGAGTGTTTCCATTGAGAAGTCAGCTGCTAACCTTATCGGAGTTCCCTTTTATGTTACTTCCTGTTTGTTTCTCCCTTGCTGTCTTTAAGATTTTCCCTTTGTTTTGGAATTTTGCCATTTTAATGATGATGTGTCTTGAAGTGGGCCTATTCGGGTTCCTTTTGATTGGGAATGTCTGTATTTCCTGGATTTGTGTGGCTTTTTCTCCCATCAGATTAGGGAAGTTTTCCATCATTACTGTTTTTAACAGGTTTTCCATCCCTTGCTGCTCTTTCTTCCTTCTGGTATCCATATTATACAAATATTGTTACGTTTCATGTTGTCCTGCATTTCCCTTAATACCTCTTCATTCTTTCTGAGCCTCTTTTCCTGTTCTTGCTCTTTTTGGGTGCTTTTTTCAACCTTGTCCTCCAGCTCGCTGATCCGATCCTCTGTCCTCTGCCTCATCGAGCCTACTTTTGATTCCTTCTATTGTGTTTTTCAGTTCAGATATTGTATTCCTCATTTCCTCTTGGCCCTTGTGAATAGTTTCTATTTCCTTTTTCATGTTGACATAGTTTGCTGTGTGATCATTATAGTTTCCCTGTAGTTTCTGGTAATTTTTTGTGAGCTCATCTAGCTTCTCGAGTTTCTTGAGCTGCCTGATAACATATGCTTTGAACTCAATATCTGATAGTTGGCTTGCCTCTGTTTCATTTATCATTCTTTCTGGGGCTTCCTCCTTTCCTTTCATTTGGGGATTGTTTCTTTGTCTTCCCATTGTTTGTGGGATTCTTCTTGCTAGCTTCTGATTCTTAAATTGATCTGTGAAGTTCTCTGAAGCAGCGAAGTTAATTTTGTGTGACTGTCTTTGTTTTTTAGGCTGGCTCTTGTCTGAGTCCCACTCTATTGTCTTCAAAATTCCAGGTTTTAATGTCTCACCTGTGGATAAAGAAGAGAAGGGAAGGGAGAAAAGGAAGAAAAGGAAAAAAAGGAAAAAAATAAAATAAAATAAAAATTAATAAAAAATAAGAAATAAAAAGAGGAGAAAACTAGGAATACTAAATGAAGGGATGGTAGAAGGAATTAAAAAATATAGAAGGACAGATAGGAAGAAGGGTGAGGAAAATCAATAAAGAAACAAACAGAAAACAAAAGAAAGAAAAACAAAAAAAGAAAAACAAAACAAAACAAAACAGAAAAATCCTTCTGTTGGCTGGCTTTAAAAGTGTCTGGTCAGGCCTGCTCCTTTGGTCCTTCTGTCTGCGACAGGCTGGGAAGATATCAGGTTTCCTTTTCTTTCTTCCTTCCTGAGCTGCACACTTAGCTGCCATCCTGCTTTCAGCCCAGATGCTAGGAATTTGCAGCACCCGTCCTAGGCTGCCTGGCCTCCACACTGAGTCAATAATTTGTGATGTCTGCGGCTCCCCTCAGTGGGGCTCGATGGGGCTCCTCTGTTTTTCTCCCACCGAGGGAGTCTGCACCGCAGGTCTCCAATCACAGGGCCTGGGCTTGTCTTGGTCCCTCCAGGAATGAGCTCTGTGCCCCTGAATTCGCTGACCGCTTCCGTCTTTGGACTCTGTGCCCACGAGCCCCCGGCCCAGGTGCCCGATCGCGCACAATCCCTAGCCGCCCCTGACTGGCTTAGTAGGGTGCGCCTGGTCCCGGAGCTCTCGGCCTCGGGTTTCCTGTTCAGTTCAATCTCCAGTTCCTCCGCTGGGAGCGCCAGCTGCTGTGGACCAGTCCCCAGGTATGCACCAACCTCTGGACTGCCCGGGACGAGCCTCTCCCAACAGACAGGCTCAGGCCTGCTTTGGCTACTCACACACCCCAATCCAGCTCCCTCCCCAGGCTCCTGCAACAGACCAGGCAGCTGCCGCAGCTGGATCCACTGTCTTCCCTGCTCCCTGCTGGTCCCGAGGGACCCCTTTGCTCCGAAGCAGACTCCCTATCGTCTGATCTTTCAACTGTGTGCCGTCTTGGTCGCCAATCTTCCCACATGCCAGAATACAGCTGGGCGATCGCTCCTCCCCTCAGAAAATCGGCCAGATCTCCCACCAGTGGGCAGGAGGAAGTCGACCCCACTCCCTCCTACTCTGCCGCCATCTTTCCCCCTCCAACAAGTTCTTTTTTAAATACAAAGTACAAGAGCTTAATACAATAAATCATTGCATATTTTGATGATATAACATTTAGGAACATTTCAACTTTCCTTTGTATAAACATTTGGTTCCCAAACCAAAAGCAGTACATTATTTAGGAATTTATCGGTTGACATACTAATATTACTTAAAGACAATTATTATTCCTTATTAAATTATTATAATTACACGTTATGTGACAAATAAATTTCATGTTAAAATATGTTAAAGGCAATAACAACTAGCATATGTCTCTATATGCTAATTGCAGAACTAATGTACTGATCAACATAGTTTTTTTACCAAAATATTTGCTTTATTATTTCATGGAAATAACAAGAATATTTTTAAGTATTTTCTGAGTGACTTCTTTGGTCAAAAAGGGTAGAAACAATTTTCCAGAAGAAATTTATAAAAAATTGATATCACTATTTTATTTATTTATGTGTTTGGTGGCTAAACTCTCTTCTGTAACTGAAATAATTTTTCTGACATCAATGAATCTTCATTTTCTGAATTTGAATTTTATAACAATGAATCAACCAACATCTGGATGATTTCCCTGCTTCCAAAATGAGTTAGAGTGGACCTGAACAACTAAATCTCTGGAAAGAATGTACTAATGAGAGCTTTTTACTCAGAGGGGAGAGCTGAGAAATAATAGGATTGATATTTGTGGAATCATAAAATAGTTGGAAAAGGGAATCAAACAATGTTTAGTGACTCTCAAAACATTAGGCCTCAGTGGGCCTTTTTTGAGTCTCATAGGGTCATTTTATGATAAATGGAAGGCAAACTTTTTTTACAATGTAGAGGTCAAACTTATGGAACTCATTACCCCATAGGTGAGTAAGTCAGAAAACATATTCTCAGAAGTGACTTAGATAAAAATCTCAATGATACATCTAGAGTAAATAATTGAAAAAAGCAGGAATGCTTCCACCACTAATTTGTATTAATTCATAAAATACTTTGCCATTGCATTGTTTATTAAGCCACTTAAATTTATTGTGATTATGGATCAATTTAGATTAATTTTTACGATCTTATTTTAAGTTTTCTATTTGTCTACTTTTTCTATTCTTTTATTTTCACTTTCATTTTTTAAATCTTCTTCTTGATTGACAGTGCTTTTTTTAAAAATACATTTTGTCCCTTCTACTTGTTTGGTAATTATACACTGTAGTTCTCCTATATTAGTGGCTTGTCTTAAATTTTTTCATATGTATCAATCAAATTCTAAACATAGTGTTTTAAACCCCCACCAAACAATATAAAGATCTTATAGCACTTGAACTCCAATGACCCTCTCCAATCTTATGTACTGTTGTTATCAATTATTTGTTATTTTGTAACCCCCATAATTAGTAATTGTTATTATTTGTACTGTCTATTCTGTAAATTTCCCCCCCTTGTTTACCAGTTTATCTATTTAACATTCTTTCTTGTAATCCAGTCATACTTCTGGGCTAATTTGCTTTATTCCTGAAGAATATCTTCTAGACTTTGGTTTAGTGGGGATTTATTAGTGATAGACATAATTTTTCATTGAAATTGTATTGCCATTTTTTAAAGATAGTTTTGAACCTTGGCTGATGTGGCTCAGTGAATTGAGTCCAGTCTGCAAACTAAAGGTCGCCAGTTTGATTTCCAGTCAGGGCACATGACCGGGTTGCTGCCCAGGTCCCCAGTAGGGGGCTGACGAGAGGCAACCACACATTGTTATTTCTTTCTTTTCCCCTCTTTCAAAGTAATAAAATAAATAAAATCTTTTTAAAAAGATAGTTTTGATATCTATACAATTCTGGATTGATTTATTTTCCTCAGTAATTTGAAGATACTGTTTTACTGACTTCTGGGGTCATTGTTCCTGCCAAGAATCCTATTCTCAGTCTAAATGTCTTTGTTAGTTGCCCATCTCTTCTCTATGGCTGCATTGAAGATCGTTTTCTATCTTTCCTGGTTTATAGTTTCATCACAATGTGTCTAAGTATTCTTGGGATACACTATACTTCCCAAAGCAGAGGTTGCATGTCTTTAGTTCTAAAATTTCTCAGCCATTGTTTCTTTGAATATGACTTCCACCATTTTCTTAATTCTCTCTAGAACTTCAATTACACATGTGTAAAGTTTTTTTCATTATTATCTCTATATCTCTGAAATTCTCTTTCATGTTTTCCATATTTCGTGTCTCTACTTAGGGTGTTTATTTATGTTGAAATGTTCAGTCCACTTATTCTCTTCAGCTTTGCCTGACTTTATAACCCATCCAAATAATTTTTAATTTTAATCACATTTTAGTTCTAGATATTCTGTTGTGTTTCTTTTCAAATCTGTCTGTTTTTATCTTGTATAAAAGAAGTTTGAATTTGAAGTCTTTGAGTGGATAAATAAGCATTTTCTTTTTTTATGTAAGGATTTTATTTTATTATTGTTGTTCAAGTACAGTTTTCTGCCTTTCCCCCAACCTCAGCCCATCCCCACAGCTCTCCCCACCTCCCTCCCACTTCCATATGTCCTTATGTCCTTTATTATTGTTTCTGCAAACCCTTCACCCTTTTCCCCTGAAATTCCCTCCCCTCTCCCTTTTGGTCAGACTGTTCTCAATTTCAGTGTCTTTGGTTATATTTTGCTTGTTTGCTTGTTTTGTTGATTAGGTTCCTGTTAAAGGTGAGATCATATGGTATTTGTCCCTCACCTCCTGGCCTACTTCACTTAGCATAATGCTTTCCAGTTCTATCCATGCTATAGCAAAGGGTAGGAACTCCTTCTTTCTTCTGCTGCATATAATTCCATTGTATAAATGTACCATAGTTTTTTGATCCATTCATTTACTGATGGGCACCTAGGTTGCTTCCAGCACTTGGCTATTGTAAATTGTGCTGCCATGAACATTGGGATGCATAGGTTCTTTTCATAGGTTTCAGGGTTCTTAGGATATAATCCTAGCAGAGGAATTGTTGGGCCAAAGGAAAGATCCATTTTTAGTTTTCTGAGGAAATTCCATACTGTTTTCCATGGTGGTTGCACCAGTCTGCAATCCCACCAACAGTGCACTAGGGTTCCCTTTTCTCCAAAACCTCTTCAACACTTGTTTGTTGCTTTGTTTATGATGGCCATTCTGACCTCTATGAGGTGGTATCTCATTGTGGTTTTAATTTGCATCTCTCTGATGGCTAGTGATGTTTAGCAGCTTTTCATATGTCTCTGGACCCTCTGTATGTCCTCCTTGGAGAAGTGTCTGTTCAAGTCCTTTGCCCATTTTTTAATTGGGTTGCTTGTCTTCTTAGAGTGGATTCATGTGAGTTCTTTATATATTTTGGAGATGAAACCCTTGTCTGAGGTATCATTGGCAAATATGTTTTCTCATATGGTTGGTTTTCTTTTTTATTTTAATACTGTTTTTTTTTTTAGCCATGCAGCAGCTTTTTATTTTGATGAGGTCCCATTTGCTTATTCTTTCCTTAATGTCCCTTGCTCTAGGGGACATAGGAGTGAAAATACTGCTGTGTGTAAATCTCAGATTTCCCTGCCTACGTTCTCTTCTAGGACTTTAATGGTGTCACAACTTATACTTAAATCTTTTATCCACCTTGAATTTATTTTTGCGTATGGTGTAAGTTGGTGCTCGAGTTTCCTTTTTTTGCATGTAGCTGTCTGGATCTCCCAACACCATTTGTTGAAGAGGCTATTTTTACTCCATTTTTATGCTGCTGCCTCCTTTGTCAAAAATTAGTTGACCGTAGGGACTTGGGTTTATTTCTTGGCTCTCTGCTCTGTTCCACTGGTCTGTCTGTCTGTTTTTATGCCAGTACCAGGCTGTTTTGATTACAGCGGTCTTGTAATACAGCTTGATATCAAGTATTGTGATCTTTCCTACTTTGCTCTTCTTTCTCAAAATTGCAGCAGCTATTTGGGGTCATTTATGGTTCCATATAAATTTTTGAAGTGTTTGTTCTATATCTGTGAAATATACCATTGGTACTTTAATAGGTATTGCATTGGATTGATAAATTACTTTGAGTAGTATGGCCATTTTGTTGATGTTGATTCTTCTGATCCATGAACACGGTATATGTTTTCATTTCTTTGTGTCTTCCTTCATTTCTTTCTTCAGTGTTGAGTAGTTTTCTGAGTACAGGTCTTTTACCTCCTTGGTGAGGTTTATTCCTAGGTTTTTTATTTTTCTTCTTGCTATATCCAATGGGATTTTCCCCCTGATTTCTCCTTCTGAGGTTTCATCATTGGTATACAAAAAGCCTTTGATTTCTGGATATTGATTTTGTATTCTGCTGTTTTCCAAATTCATGTATTAGGTCAAAGAGTTTTTGGCAGTTGTATAGAATTTCTATGTATACTATCATGTCATCTACAAACTGACAGTTTTGTTCCCTCCTTTCTAATTTGGATGTCTTTTATTTCCTTTTCTTGTCTCATTGCTATAGCTAAAACTTCTAATACTATGTTGAATGAAAGTGGTGAAAGTGGACAACCTTGTCTTGTTCCTGGTCTTAGTGGGAAAGATTTTCATTTTTGCCCATTGAGCATGATGTTGGCTGTAGGTCTCTCATAGATGGCCTTTATTATATTGAGGAATGCTCCCTCTATTCCCACTTTGCTGAATGTTTTTATCATGAGTGGGCGGTGTACCTTATCAAATTCTTTTTCTGCATCTATTGATATCATCATATAATTGTTGTCTTTGCTTTTGTTTATGTGATGTAGTACGTTTATTGATTTGTGAATATTGTACCATCCTTGTATCCCTGGGATGAATCCCACTTAGTCATGGCATATGATCTTTTTAATATATTGCTGGATGAGGATTGTCAATATTTTGTTGATGATTTTAGCATCTGTGTTCATCAGCGATATTGGCCTGAAATTTTCTTTTTTTGTTATGTCTTTATCTGGTTTTGGGTTTAAGATGGTGCTGACTTCATAAAAAGAGTTCAGGAGTCTTCCATCATTTTGGATTTTTTGGAATAGTCTGTGAAGGATAGGGGTTAGCTCTTCCTTAAATGCTTTGTAGAATTCTCCTGTGAAACCTTCCAGTCCAGGGCTTTTGTGTGTCAGGAGTTTTTTGATTACTGCTTTGATTTTATCTGCTCTTATTGGTCGGTTCAGGCTTTCTCCTTCTTCTTCATTGAGTTTTGGGACATTATATTTTTCTAGAAATTTGTCCATTTCACCTAGGTTTTCAAATTTCTTGGCATACAGTTCTTCGCAATAGTTTCTTACAATCCTTTGTGTTTCTGTGGCATCACTTGCAATCTCTCCTCTTTCATTTCTGATTGAGTTTATTTGGGTCCTCTCTCTTTTTTTCTTGATGAGCCTGCTTAAAGGCTTGTTGATTTTGTTTATCTTTTCAAAGAACCAGCTCCTGGATTCATTGATCCTTAGAATTATGCTTTTAGTCTCTATGTCATTTAATTCTTCTCTGATCTTGGTTATTTCCTTCCTTCTACTTGCTCTGGGATGTCTTTGTTGTTGTTTCTCGGATTCTTGTAGGTATAGGAATGGGTTGTAGTTTGAAAAGTGTCTATCTTTTTTAGGTAGGCCTGTATGGCTATGAACTTCCCTCTCAGGACTGCCTTCGCTGTGTTCCATAAGTTTTGGGTTGTTGTTGGTTCATTTTCATTTGTTTCCAGAAACATTTTGATTTCTTCCCTAATCTCATTCTTGAACCATTCATTGTTTAATAGCATGCTATTCAATCTCCATGAGTTTGAGTGTTTTGGGTTTTTTTTTTCCTTAGGATTCGTTTCTAGTTTCAGTCTCTTGTGGTTGAAGAAAATGCTTGATATGATTTCAATTTTCCTGAATTCATTGAGGCTTGTTTTCTGTCCTATCATGTGGTCTATTTTTGAAAATGTTCCATGTGCATTTGAAAAGAATGTGTATTTAACTTCTTTGGGATGAAAAGCTCTATATATATCAGTTAAGTCCATTTCCCCTAGAGCCTTGTTCAGTACCACAATATTTTTGTTGATATTTTGTTTGGAAGATCTGTCCATTTTTGACAGTGGGATTTTAACATCCCCTACTATAATTGTGTTGCTGTCAATATCTTTCTTGAAGTCTTCCAAGATTTTCTTTATGTATTTGGGTGCTCCTATGTTGGGTGCATATATATTAACAATATTTATATCTTCTTGATAGATTCTTCCCTTGAGTATTATGAAGTCTCCTTCTGAGTCTCTCTTTATGGCCCTTTTCTTTGAAGTCTATTCCATCTGATATTAATGTTGCTACTCCAGGTTTTTTTATTTTCCTGTCCATTTGCTTGAAAAATTTGTTTCCAACCCTGCACTTTCAGTCTGTGTAGGTCTTTTGTTCTGAGGTGGGTCTCTGGTAGGCAGCATATGTGTGGGTCATGCTTTCTTATCCATTCAGTTATTTTATGTCTTTTGATTGGAGCATTTTATCCATTTACGTTTAAGGTTATTTTTGATAGATACTTATTCATTGCCACATTTTCATACCTATGTTTTTCCCTCCCTCTCAATTTTTCTTCCTTTTCTTAAAGCAGTCCCTTTAGCATGTCTTGCAGAGCTGGTTTGGTGGAAGTGTATTCTTTTAGACTTCTTTTGTCTGGGAAGCTCCTTATTTGGCCATGTATCTTGATTGAGAACTGTACTGGGTACAGTAGCCTTGGTTGGAGGCCTCTGGTTCTTATTACTTGGAATATTTCTTGCCATTCTCTTTTGGCTTATAGTGTTTTCATTGAGGAGTCAGCTGTTAATCTTAGTGGGGCCCCCCTTGTATGTTACTTCCTGTTTCTCCCTTGCTGCCTTTAAGATTCTCTCTTTGTCTTGGAATTTTGCCATTTTAATTATGATGTTTCTTGAAGTGGGCCTCTTTGGGTTCCTCTTGATTGGGACTCTCTGTGTTTCCTGGATTTGTGTGACTTTTTCCCTCATCAGATTAGGGAAGTTTTCCATCATTACTTTTTCAACCAGGTTTTCTATCCCTGCTCTTCTTCTTCTCCTTCTGGTATCCCTATTATACATAAATTATTACATTTCATGTTATCCTGCAGTTCCCTTTAGTCCTCTTCATTCTTCTAAGACTTTTTACCTTTTCTTGGTCTTTCTGGGTGTTTTTTTCTACCTTGTCCTCCAGCTCGCTGATCTGATCCTCTGCTTCATTGATCCTGCTTTTGATTCCTTCTACTGTGTTCTTCAGTTCAGAAATTATATTCTTCATTTCTCTTGGCCTTTGTTGATAGTTTTTATTTCCTGTTTCATGTTGATATAGTTTGCAGTGAGTTCATTGTAGTTACCCTGTAGCTTCTGGTAATTCTCTATGAGCTCATTGAGCTTCCTGGTAACCATTGCTTTGAACTCAATATCTAATAGTTGACTTTTCTCTATTTCATTTAGCATTCTCTCTGAGGCATCCTCCTTTCCTTTCATTTGGTGATTGTTTCTTTGTCTTCCCGTTGTTTGTGAGACTCCTCTTGTTAGCCTCTGCTTCTTAAATTGATCTGTTCTGACTCCCTGGGTTTCTGGTGTGAACTGCTATGGTAGAATACCTGTGAGATTCAGTGGTGCAGTCTCCTTAATCTCCTGAGCTTGCTAGTCTTGGGCTTTCATTTATGTTGGCTCTCTGTATGTCTTTAGATTTTGATTGTTGTTGGGTCTTTCTTGGGTGAGTCCTTCTCTCCAGCTGTTTCATTGAGTCTCACTCTGTCTACCATGTCTTGTGTTCTATTGTGCAGGTGTGGACAGGTTGTGTTGAAACTGATTCTTCTGTTTGAGGCTTCTCTCTCACTCTTGTTCAGTTTTTTATTGTGGGTAACTTCTCCACCATGTATTTCCAGATTGGTCTTGGATTGAGGCTAGTGTGACTTCCACTCCCTTCTTCACCTTCTTCTGTTGTTATCTGTTGGTGTATCCTTTGTTGGTGGGTTTTCTCTTCCAGCAGGTGTACTGGTATTCACCTCTCCCACCTTGCAAGTTCTCTGGAGTAGCAAAATGAAATTTGTT
The DNA here is from genome assembly GCA_004026765.1 of Micronycteris hirsuta. Lineage (NCBI taxonomy): Eukaryota > Metazoa > Chordata > Mammalia > Chiroptera > Phyllostomidae > Micronycteris > Micronycteris hirsuta. The sequence goes on along the minus strand of PVJI01015277.1, from coordinate 30,251 downwards.
TCACTGTCTCTGTTGTTGGCACAACCCCTGTTTGGGTCTAACTGTGGTCTTTTCACAGCCCCAGGTTTTATTCTCTCACCTGTCGGAAAAGAAGAAAAAAATAAGGAAGGAAGGAAGGAAGGAAGGAAGGAAGGAAAGAAGGAAGAGTAAAAAAAGGAAAAAAGGGAAGGAAAGAAAGGAAAAAAGAATTTTTAAAAATCAATAAAAGAAGGAAGGAAGAAGGAGTAAAAAAGGAAAGGAAAGAAGAAAGGAAGAAGGAATGAAGAAAAAAAAGAAGGACAGAAAGGAAAAAGGAATTTAAAAAATAATAGCTTTCTGCTGGCTTTAAACTTGTCAATCAAGTTCTTCTGGTCCTCCTGGCTGTATCAGTCTGAGGAGGGATTGGTTTTGCTTTTCTCTCTTCCTGAGCCACGTTCTTCTCTGTTCTCCAGCCTCCAGCCCAGTTCCTCAATGACCTTCTGTGCCCAGTCTAGGCCTTTAGTCTACCAGTTGCACTGTCCTTGAGGTGCACCAGTTAGGGGCAACTCACAAACCACCTTCTTCCTCTTTGCTGTCCTAGATGCTAGGGACTCTCATTGCCCCTTCAGGGTAGTGCAGCCCCCTACTGAGTCAAGTCTTTCTGGGGACTGCAGCTTCTCTCTGTGTGGTGTTTCCGCCTTCCTCCTAGAGAGCCAGTTGGCCCTGCAGGGCTCTGAGCGCAGAGGTTAGGTGAGTGGTGTTCCTTCCCTGGTGCTTAGGAAGTGAGCACGGACTCGCTGCCACCTTGCTGCAGATCGTGCACACACCTTCCCTGGTGCTCTGGGTATGGGTGCGGGTGGCCGCTGCTGGGCTGCAGATCCTGTACAAACCGACCCCGGGGCTGCAGGGGTAGGGGCACAGGAGGTGAGTGGCTGCTGTGGATAATTCCCCAAACAACCGCAGAGTGCCTGTTTTTTCTCATTTTCTTTTTGAAAAATTCCTCTTATCCAAACAAGAACCTGGTCTCTCATGCAGCCCAGCCTGGCTCTCTCCCAAGAATCTTGCAGCAGACTTGGAGGGCGCTGGACCTGGGGCTGCAGTCACCCTGGTCCCAGGGACCTTATTGTCCTTAAGAACTCTCCTTACCGTCTGATTTTTTAATGTCCTCCACAATTTTTGGTCTCCAGTCTTCATATATGCTGGAATACCATTGGCTGTTCACTCTGTTCCTCAGAAGATCGGCTAGGTGTTTCACCCGTGCACAGGGGGAAGTGGACTCTGCTCCCATCCATCTCACCGCCATCTTCCTCCTGAAAAAATAAGCATTTTCTTATTTCTGCTAATTCTAAGCATGGTTTTGTTCTGGATGACTTATCTTTGTGTGAATTTTGAGAGTCCAGATTAATGATACTTTCCTCCAGAGGGCATTTGTGAGTGCTTCTTCCAGGTTCCAAGAGTCATTATCAATCCAAGATCTCTTTAACTTCTTGGTTTGGGGCATCCTGAGAATGGTATAAATATAGACCCCAGACATAAAGTGAGGGAAAGACTATTATTACTGATCTCAGGAGATATTATTTATTCACACCTGGAACTATAACAAAGAGAGATTTTTTTTTCTCCTGGGTTTCCATAGCCATCAGGTAGATTTTTTTAAAGTGTACAGTAAGGTGTAGTCTCCATCTTGTCTCCAGCAGGTATTTTAATTTAGGTACACAACTTACTCTTTCTCTGGCCTAAGGCCTAATCCCCATCACCTAATGCATATGTTAATTACCTAAATATGGGTTTCTGATATCTGCATAGTCCCTAACCCAGCTGTGGTTTGCTTTTGCCTATGACTCTGCTCTCTCTCTCTCATTTTTTTCTTTCCTTCCCTCCCTCCTTCCTTCCCCCTCCCTCCCTCCTCCGCCCTCCCTCCCTCTCTCCTCCACCCCTTAGGGATTTACCTTATTTTTCACAAGGCCAGGAATTCATTTAAAATTATATGTTTTAGTTTATCCACAATATAGATGTTTTGAAAAAGAAGGGCTTTTAAGATTATTCATCCTTCCATACTAATGTACATGGAGTCTACTCTTGTGTGTATTGAATATTCAATAAATATTTAAATATATGTCATATATTCAATAAATATTTATTGAATAAAGATATGATGTCAGGGAAGATGAACAATTATCTTCTGTAATGGCCTTTAGAGCTCTGTGTCAGAATCCTGGAGTAAATGTACCCAGGGTGCAAAGTCTAATATATTTTTTAAGTATTTTCCACTGGAATGTTTACTTTTATATCTATATCTTCCTAATTACTATAGGTTTAGTAAGGAATGTTGCATGCATTTTTAAAGTTTTTCTGTGTACATAAGAAATAGAGTATAGGTTTATTTGGAGTTGATTATGTATGGCATTAAACTCACTCTCCCTTAACTATAAAGTATACCATTTTTAAATTTTATTTTTACATCACCATTTATCCCCCTATACCTCCCCCCACCCACCAGCAGTCACCACACTGTTTTCTGTGTCAGTGAGTTCTTTCTCTTTTTTCTTTTTTGTCCAATCCCTTCATCGTCCCTCCCAACCTCCTGCCCGAGCTGTCAGCCTGCTATTTATGAGTCTGTATTTATTCTGCTTGTTAGTTCAGTTTGGAGTTGAATAAGGGTAGGGAAAGCCTCATTCTCCCTACCTTTAAAATATGACTTTTAAAAAAATTATGTATCTTTTTATTCTTCACAATTTTTTTTTTCCTTTTGGCTTAGTTCTGCTAGAAAAGTGACCAAGTAAAAGGAAGCTCATAACAGCAGCAAGAAATAAGTTTTGGAAACTAAAGACATGATAACCAGAAACATGTGTGTCTTTGTTGTAGAGGCCATGAAAACAGGCCGGGATTCTTTGAGAAAGCTTGAGCTATACTTTGTACCAGATACATTGGTACATGAATTTTTGGCATTGAGAATCTTTATCATTGTTTATGAGATTTCATGACAGTTCTCTTCCCTTAACAAAACCTGTGAGAAAGAAAATCATGGCCCTTTACTGCTGCCTGCTTATTGCTTATGTGGTACTCACAGGTATACCTGGGTGTTCTGTTGAACATAAACACATTTCTCAAAACAGCAACATCAGACAAGGTCACTCTATGACCATGAAAGCACAAGGTAAAATAAGACCACTTTGAAGTCATGTCTGAGCACAGAGAAAAACAAGCACACTTTCCAAACCGCAAAAATGACTAAATGTCTACTATTCTGGTAAATGAGTGATACTTCTTCACCAACTACAGTTTTAGCCCCACTGCATTTCTTGTGCATCCTATATAAAAATTATTGAGTTCCAATCACAGAATTACCAGTGCTTCCTGAGAGAACCTAATCCCTATGTACTTAAACCCTCCCCAGAGTAAATCAATGCAAGCCTAAATCCTGTAACAAGCTCTTTTCACTGAAATGTCCCCATAATCCCCCATGGTGTCCTGTCACCTCATTGCAATGAACCAAGAAACTTAAAGAGACTCAATGGTAAGTGTGTTTCTGGTAGTCTTTGACTGGAGGGCATTAACTTGTGGGTGGCATAGTGCATTTTATCTTGAATTAAGACAAAACAAATTTTGTTTTGTAATATTTATCAAAATTTACTGACAGGCTTTGAGAGCACTGGTTTCAAAAAGCATGGATCTGAACAATCCTTTGGCTTACTATCACTAATGATGTACGTAGGTATAGGAATGTGATGGTACTCTATCTGCAAAAAAAAAAAAAAAGGAAAACATGGGATTTAAACTAATTTTTACAGACTTAGTTAATTGCATATTGATGGCACTCTTAACTGATACTAATTTGCTAGTCTGGATTTCCACTAACAAAATGGCAATATTCACAACTGGTTGTTGATTTTCTCCCATACCCACCCTACCTTATTTCCAAAGAACTAAGACAAACACTTTAAAATTCTCTAGTTCCCTGTAAAGCTGAAAAGATATTAGAATTACACATTTACCTTTTAAATTTCTAGTAGCATAATCTCATGGGTCAGGTGAAACCAGTTTAATGAAAATTTGGAGTGTGACAAAATATGGCTTGTGAGCCTTTTAAATGAAGAAGGGTTTGATGTGCTGAGAGAGCAAAAGGGACAGGGGAAGTCTGGGTTTATTTCCCACCCTCAGAACATTCGGCCTGGATTTGTTAAAATGTTAAGAATGATAAATGAGCTGTAAATATAAGATTTCTCTGACTGTGAGCCATAAACAGTCATAAATGGATTAGATCGAACAGCTGGGAGCAAAATTGTGGGCATTATGCAGGCACACAGAACCGGCTGTGGACTGTAACTAGCATTCCACCCTATTGATTAGCAGTTCCAAAGACCATAATAAAACCACCATAGTTAATTGCTAGAAAGAGGCACACACCCAGAAACAGGCAAGTTAAGGTGTCAGTCTTCCAGTTTATTTCTCAAAGGCAGCATAATTTGTGTTTCATTATAGCACGTTCACTGTAGGATTTATAATGCTCAATCAAATACAACCTTCTTCCCAAAATACACCCCCCACATACTTCATAGGTCTAGGAACATTTTATTACATTTTGTTGCCTTCTAGTTAAGTATCAGTGTCTTTTCTATCCAGGCCTATTCTGATTTGTAAGCATTCCAAAGAAAAAGCCCAGATTTTTATAGTGCAGTGCAGTCTGGGTAATACTGAAGGGTGTTTTTCAATATCAGGCCACCAATTTTCTCCACCATGTCAACGTGGGCTCCTTTAACTTTTTACACATTTTTACTCACAAAGAAATCATAAGAGGAGCAATCCCATAAACCACAGTTGGCAAACACAAGGCCTGTGGGATGAATCCCGCCCTCCACCTTGTTTTATCCAGCCTGGCACCTTGTTTCTACCTGGAGGCAGTGCTGAGCTCCTTGCCACTAGTTAAGAAGTAGTTACATTTATACAGTCTAAAATTATATTTGGCAACTGGTTGCCTTTGAAGGCAACCAGAAGGCTGATGTGGCCCCCGATGAAAATGGTTTGACACCCCTGCCATAAACTATACAAAGGGGAGATTAGGTGTTCTTTGTTAATGTTATTTACACCTGAGAAAAAGTGACAAGTGTTTGATAAAGGACTCTGTGGAGTTTCTCCTCCATTTAAGACTCCTAGCATATAGCCCTGGCTGGTATGGTTCAGTGGATTGAGTGCTTGGCCTGCGAACCAAAGGTTTGCTGATTTAATTCCTGGTCGGGGCACATGCCTGGGTTGCAGGCCAGGTCCCTGGTAGGGAGTGCGTGAGAGGCAACCACGCATTGATGTTTCTCTCCTTCCCTTTCTCCCTCCTTTCCCCTCTGTAAAAGTGAATAAATAAAACCTTTTAAAAAAGGAAAAAAAAAAGACACCCATCATATAATACACAGAATGTTTAGAGTTATGTTATATAATGTTATAGAAAAGGCTAATGAGTTATTTAGTTTTGGGTTCTGTCACAGCCATCCTATTTGATAAGGTCTCATCTTTTGAGACTTTATTTTAATAGGAAACATGAGGACTATTGGCTATTTCCCTTTAATACTTTTACCCTAGAGTGAATTGCACATGTATGTGCTGGGAAAATAGATCATGTGTATCATTGGCATTGGAGAAAATGGGTGTGTCTTGTCAATACAAAATGTGATGTAAACAGAATTTTTTTCCAGTTATCATTCATGACTATACCTGGTTTCCTGCTACATTCTAGAATATACTTTCCTTCTGCCATATTCTTGAAGTTTATATACTTAGAAGTCAAAGGCACTATTCATTTTATTGGTTCTGCACACAATCATTGATTTCCTTGACTTGATTTTTTTAAGACATTAGAGAGAGAAGTCGTTTGCTAGTAACCACAGCCACTCAGCCTGCCTGACAATTTGATTTACAGCTCTGGCCTCTTGGTACCCTACTCTCACAGCTAAACTATGAATGTGGGCTTAAACACAGAAATTTGTGTTTCAATCAAAAAGTTAAAATGTATTTATTGAGCATCTACTATGTACCAGACAGGTTGGCACTTACAGACAGTGGACATTCTATTGGATTCATTATCTAAATTAAAACTTTTATTTAAGGTGCTAATGTCTCTACCACACATTTGTTTCTTTTCAGAGTACCATGATGCATGCAACCATTAGGCTTTTTGTTTTAGGTTTTAAAGCAGTATATGAGCCTTGGCAAAAATGGTGTATATCTTAAAACCAGAGGGATGGGCCTCAGGACAGAGCTCTGGATAAATTACATTTTTCAGTTAGTTTCTCTCCCCATCTAAGACCTTGGAAGAGTCAAACCCCTAAGAACGAACAATTTCCCCTAGACCAATGAATTCCTAGCTCTTTGATAAGGAATAACTTTACATGCAAAATTATTTTATATTAGTTTCAGGTATACGGCATACAGTTCTCTCTGATATTTCCAGTACCCACCAGGCACCATACATAGTTATTACAGTGTTACTGACTATATTTCCTAAGCTGTACTTTACATACCCATGACTATTTTGTAATGACCAATCTGTACTTCTCAATCCCTTTATCATTTTTACCCATCACCCAACCCACCTTCCTTCTGGCAACCATCAATCTATTCTCTGTATCTGTGAGTCTGTTTCTGTTTTGTTTGTTTGCTTATCTTGTTATTTAGATTTCACATGTAAGTGAAATCATGGTATTTGACTGACTTATTACATTTGAATAATACCCTCTAGGTCCATCCATGATTTTGCAAATGGTAATATTTTGTTCTTCTTTATGGCTGACTAATATTCCTTTTGAAAAGGCATAAGACAACTGAAACATTTATTTCAATAATACATTAAACAAGTCTGGAGCACATAAAAGGGATGAATTTAGTTGTTGAATTGACTCCCCTGAGTAGCTGTTGGAAGTTTACCTCTCTTGTCCAGATCAACTCTATAGTGGGTTGAACTGTGTACCCCAAGAACATATGTTTAACCCTAACTTCTAATACCTGGGAATGTGACCTTATTTGGAAATAAGGTATTTTTCTTAGACATTAATTTATTTATTTTTAGAGACAGGGGAAGAGAGGGAGAGAGGGAGAGAATTATACATCAATGTGTGGTTGCCTCTCATGCTCCCCCTACCAGGGACCTGGCTTACAACCCTGGCATTTGTCCTTACTGGGAATTGAACAGGCAACCCTTTGGTTTACAGGCCAGCGCTCAATATACTGAGCCACACCAGCCAGGGCTGGAAATATGGTCTTTATGAATGTAATTTAATTAAAGATCTTGAGATGAGAACATCCTGGATTTGAGGGGGGCCCTAAATATCATGACTGGTGTTCTTATAGGAGAAAAGAGAGGGAGATTTGAGATGTGGTGAGACAGAGGGAAAGGCTTTGTGAAGGTAGAAGCAGGGATTAATGTGATGCAGCTGCAAACCAAGAAATTCTGGCAACAACCAGAAGCTAGAAGAGAGGAGTGGAATGGATTCTCTCTCATGGCTAGGCATCAACCCTGCTAACACCTTGATTTCAAATTTCTGGCCCCCACAACTATGAGAGGATACATTTCTACCATTTTAAGGCATCAGGTTGTGGTAATTTGTTTTGGCAGCCCCAGGTGACTATTACAAACTCCTACTTTTTATTCTATACAAAGTTTCCTTGGCATGTATTGGGTATAAATGGAGAGTTTACATCTCTAGGTCACTCTATCTTTATTCATTTTCTCCTGTGATGAGTAAATCTGATGCCAATTTCTTATACTCTAAACTCTAATAGCAATTTTATCATTATCTGATTTTGACTGAATATAGGCATATCACAATAACAATTTTTCTTTCCTTCTAATTGCTGTCACTATCAATCTTAGAAACATAGATCACCATATGTTCTGGGCATGATAATACTTTGCTAGAGTGACTTTGCTCATCCATATATGCCATATACAGGGTCTGTCCAGAAGGTATCCAGACAAGTAATATGAAAAATAGAGACATTTATTGAAGAAGATGCAAGATACAAGAAACACTGTACATAGGACAATGATACCTCAATCCCCTTCAAAGTAGACACCTTGGGACCTCACACAGTTCTCCCAATCACCATTAACTGCCCTGTTGTATTTTCCTGAATCTCATCGACAGTCTGAAATCTCTTCCCTTTCAAAGATGATTTTAATTTTTGGAAAAACCAGAAGTCACAGGGTGCCAAATCTGTGCTGTAGGGGTGCTGAGTTGCCTGGGTGATTTGACATTTCACCAAAAAATTATGGAGATATGATGCATGAGCAGGCACATTGTGGTGATGAAGCTGCCAATCATGAGTTGCCCATAGATGCAGCCTTCTGAATCATCTGAATAGTCTCTGCAGAGGAATGTTCAAGCTTAATGAAAAATCTGATGCAGATTCGATTCATTGCTCTACTCGCTCAGTCATTTTGAATGTGACAGCCACACAGTACACACACTAACTCAAGGGCATCTACCGCTCCACTGACTAGTGCAGTGAAGTCATTATTGTTCATGTATGTACATTCCAGTCCATTCTCCTTGGCTGCCAGGTTACATCAATGTCATGTAAACTGTTCTCATTACATTGTATAAGCAAGTGTTTTCCTTACAGTTTTACTAGGAAATCTTTCTTTTAAAAATATTTAGTTCTAGACTTCAGATGTCAGTGAAAATTTTCCTTATAGCTGACTCAGTAAGTTTTGGGATTGTTAAGTCAAACTCTGACTTTTCTTTCTCATACAGGCTTTGATATTTTTTTTAACAAAAATTTCCAGCTTTCTGAACCCTTTGATTACCTTTCCTTTTCTAGAGAACAGGTTAGAGAGAGGAAATTTGATTACAGTTTTAAGTGTACTTTTTTTTTTCTGGTAGTCTTTCTGTTTTACATTGTTTCCCAGAGTGGCTGGCTTCATTCTTAACAGGTCTCAGATGTCTGTCTTTTGCTTCTCACATCAACTTGGTATACTCTCAGTTCAACAGGGAGCAAGAAACATGTCCAGTGTATGATATTTTGGGTCAATTTTGCATACAATCTAGAGACATATGACATGAAGTACAAGGTTCCCTTCTGAGTAGTCTTCCCACTGTTCCTTTATGGCCAAAGCATGCTGACCTTCATGGTGAGATCCGTAGCTAATTTTCAGTACATGAGCATTCGGTTTTCCCAGCTCCTTCCAGCTAACTTAAGTCTTATCCTGTTGGGCTTCTCATAATGTGGGTATAGACTGTTATTGCCTCCACGTCTAGCATCCAGAGTCTTATTGGCTGGTCTTATCTGGAGAATCTTTATATAAAGTGGAAAGATGCACTCGACCCTTTTTATGATATTACCATAAAATAAATGTGTTAGGGAATATAGAGAGAGAAATTTATAACAGATTGGCCAAGGTCTACTTGCAAGAGTGATGTAACAGGTCTGAATCATCTTTTCAATCTGTGAAAAGAGACTGAAAGTTGCAATGGTTTATTTTGATTATAATACAGAGGATTCCAAAAACCAGGCAGGAGAATTTAGAATTAAGTAATAAGATTAATGTATCTTTTTATCTATACTATATATCCTGCCCAATCCTTTCCAAAAAGAACAGAGGTAAACACTCATAACAGGGCAGTAAAAACAAATTGTGGAAGAGAGATCAAGAGATAGTTGTAACTGCTCCTCCCTTCTTCCCTCAACTCTGCCCTAGCAATTTTTATCTTGTGTCACTGTTATTCTCATCCATACCCTGAATCACCACTGAACATATCACATATTTACTTCTTTATTTTATTTTTTATTTTTTTAAAGATTTTATTTATTTATTTTTAGAGAGAGGAGAAGAGAGGAGAGAAATAGCAATGTATGGTTGCCTCTCACATGGCCCTCATTGGGGACCTGGCCCGCAACCCAGGCACGTGCCCCGACTGGGAATCGAACCGGGACCCTCTGGTTCCCAGCCTGCACTCAATCCACTGAGCTACTCCAGCTGGGCCTCTTTATTTTATTTTTTAATATATTTTATTGATTATGCTATTACAGTTGTCCCATTCCCCCTTTATTCTCCTCCATACTGCACCCCCTCATTCCCTGCCCTTTAAGGGGAGAATATGTGTCCATGGGTCATACATATAAGTTCTTTCGCTTCTACATTTCCTATACTATTCTTAACCTCCCCCTGTCTGTTTTCTACCTACCATTTATGATACTTATTCTCTGTACCTTTTCCCCCTCTCTCCCCACTCCACTCCCCTGTTGATAACCCTCTATGTGATCTCCCTTTCTGTGGTTCTGTTCCTGTTCTAGTTGTTTGCTTAGTTTGCTTTTGCTTTTGTTTTAGGTGTGGTTATTAAAAACCGTTTGTTGTCATTTTACTGTTCATATTTTTTATCTTCTTTTTCTTAGATAAATCCCTTTAACATTTCATATAATAACGGCTTGGCGATGATGAACTCCTTGAACTTGACCTTATCTGAGAAGCACTTTATCTGTCCTTCCATTCTAAATGAAAGTTTTGCTGGATAGAGTAATCTTGGATGTAGGTCCTTACCATTCATGACTTGGTATACTTCTTTCCAGCCCCTTCTTCCCTGTAAGGTCTCTTTTGAGAAATCAGCTGGCAGTCTTATGGGAACTCCTTTGTAGGTAATTGTCTCCTTTTCTCTTGCTGCTCCTAAGATTCTCTCCTTATTTTAATCTTGAGTAAGGTAATTATGATGTGTCTTGGTGTGTTCCTCTTTGGGTCCCACTTCTTTGGGACTCTCTGAGCTTCCTGGACTTGCTGGAAGTCTATTTCCTTTGCCAGATTGGGGAAGTTCTTCAACATTATTTGTTCAAATAAGTTTTCAATTTCTTGCTCTTCCTCTTCTCCTTCTGGTACCCCTATAATTTGGATGTTAGAACATTTAAAGATGTCCCGGAGGTTCCTAAGCCTCTCTTCATTTTTTTGAATTGTTGTTTCTTCATTCTGTTTTGGTTGGATGTTTCTTTCTTCCTTCTAGTCCACACCATTGATTTGAGTCCCAGTTTCCTTCCCATCAGTATTGGTTCCCTGTACATTTTCCTTTATTTCACTTAGCATAGCCTTCATTTTTTTCATCTAATTTGTGACCAAGTTCAACCAATTCTGTGAGCATCCTGATTACCAGTGTTTTGAACTGTGCCTCTGATAGATTGAGTCTTTGTTGCTTAGTTGTATTTTTTTTCTGGAGCTTTGATTTTTTCTTTCATTTGGGCCATTTTTTTTCTCAGTGTACCTGTTACATATAAGGGGCATAGCCTTAGGTGTTCATCAGTGCGGGGTAACCCACATCACTGCATTGTGACATTGTCTGTGGGGAAGGAGTCTGAGAGGGAACAATGGCACTTGCTCTGCTCTCCGCTGACTTTCAGTCACTTCCCCCATTACCCACAAGCAAATTGGGCCTTTCTGTGCTGATTCCTGGGTGGGTGGGCTTGTGTACATTCTAAGACCCTGTGGGTCTCTCCAAGGAACTCTCCTGTGAGGCTGGGAGTTCCTTCTGCTTCCGCCTAAACCCCCACAGGTGTTTTGAATTGGTGGTTTGAGGCTTTATTTCCCCGCACTGGAACCCTGGGCTGTGTGGTCTGTTTTGCTCCCCAGTTGTTCCCACATCTGCACTCAAATGTGGGACCACCTGCTCCAACAGGCTTGGCCTCACTGGGTCCCCCATCTGTCCTTGCCATGAGCCCTCTCTGCCCGCTGCCCAACTCTGCCCCTCCTACCGGTTTGGATGAATGTATCTTCTTTAACTCCTTGGTTGTCGGATTTCCATACAGTTCAATTTTCTGTCAGTTCTGGTTGTTTTTTGTTTTTAAATTGTTGTTGTCCTTCCTTTGGTTGTGCAAGGAGGCACAGTGTGTCTTCCTATGCCTCCATCTTGGCCAGATGTCTATTTACTTCTTTATTATCTCTTCTGATGAGAATGTGAGTTGCATTAGAGTCATTATTTTTGTCTAATTTGTTCTCTTGCTATCCTCAGTGTCTAGAATGACACTGGGTAATAGTGGATATCTAATAAATACCCATTATTGAATAAATAAGTATACTAGGAACCAGGAAAGGAATTTCTCTAGATTATAGAGTGGTGAAAAAATTAAATAGTATATAGTGATGAAACTCTCTATATAAGGTGCACTTAAACGCATTCTGTCCTTACACAAGGAAAAAGAGCCTGGTCCAGGATGGTAGGAATAAATGGAAGGGAAAAGGAGCATCCAGAATACATAGTGTGATCCCATCCTTGTTTTTTGCATAATAACTTCTACTTTCACTGTCATTCTTGCTCAAATGGATATAAGGGAAGGTAAGGGTAATTAGCTCAGAATGGTTTCCACAACCTGCCTTTGGACAATATGCTGGACATCATGATCTTTTGTGAGTCCCTTTCAGAACTATGATGCTGTGCTTTCACCATCTCCAGCTTCAAAAAAAGCATGCTTCCCTGAAACAAGAGTGATTCCAAAGAGCATTTCTGACTGAGACAAATACACTATAAATAAAGTTAGATAAATGTAGTTATAGAGCTGTTGGAACAGGGGGCATTAGTGTTCGTAAGGCTGACACTTTGGGGGAAGTCTGAGGACATGCCTCCTTTCTTCCTTACTAGCAGACTAACAGTGTTAAGTAACGCAGTTGACAGGATTATTGTGAGCAGTGCATAGGCAATAGTTGGGGATTTTGACAGGAGGCTCACAAAAAACAAACTCATTCATTTACAACTGAGCACCCTAATCCTTTTGAATGTTCTTGCTCTGAATTCCTCAGCCAGGAACTTCTACCATTGAGTTAATGTTCCTGAGTTAGAAAAAAATTTTTTTCCTGGAATTGGAGGTATCTACATTTGCTTCTCTTCAGGAATAAATACTCACCCTTTGTTTTCTGCATGCCTCCTGAGTTGCTGATAATTGTTATTAATGGTATCTTTATCATTTTCCCTGGCTGACCTACAGAGGAAAAGAATAAAAGTCTTAAGGAAGTGAAATGAATAACTCCATTGCAATGCATGATGGAGATAAGCCAGTAATTGCAAGGTCAGACGGGCACACACAGATAAATTATTAGCTGGTTATACTATAATGAAAGAGCAGATATTTTACATAAGTTTATGAGTAATGTTTCTCATAAGACAGGAGATGTATTATCCCAGAAAAACTTCCCCCTCAACCTGAGACCATCAGCAATCACAATAATGAAATATTAATAACAAATTTGAAAATTTATCAGCAGTAAATTTCATAACCCACTATAATGAGTTTCTTTCTAATTTTAGAGGGGAGCTAAATGAAATATTACTGAAGGTACTAACAGAAGAATGTGTTTTATATGGGAGCCAAATCAAGATTATTTTGTCACAAAGGGTAGATTTGAAGAGGTGGTGGGTGGGAGAGAACAATAGGAAATTCAGATAATTCTCCTATTATCATGTTAACTGCTGTTTTTTGAAGGCTCTTTTTCTGTATAATCGTATATATTTCACATATGGAAATGACTGAATTTAGTTAATCTAATTTTAGGAATAAATGGTCTTTGAATGTCTTTTTTTCCCCTGTAAGCAACTGCATAGTTATACCTTTATATTATAAGAGATTGAAGAATTATATTTGTTGGTTCCCTAGCAACCATAGGAACTCTGGGTTTTTCAGCTAGAGATCAAAAGTAGAATTCTTAACATAGAAGTAAAATCCTATGCCTATTACTAAAAATAGTTCATGTGGTAATTTTGAAAGATAACTGGAAAAATTTTATCAATATATTTTTATTTTTCTGATCAATATAAAACTATGTGGGAGGCGTCTAGCACAAATCCAATTTTCAGCTGCTGTATATAGCATCCACATTCAGCTTACCTTCTTTGTGGTTTTAATTACTCACATTGCGATATCTGCATGTTTTGATACAACATAATTATATTTTCCAGGTATAAAAACATAATTTAATACATTTAATAAATTTGACTTTAATACAAGTCAAAAGAACATAATTTAAGAGTAGTATATATGTTGCTTTAATAAATGTTGAACTTCATAATATTTTATACTTTAAAAGTCTCCTACAGTGGTGCTAGGCTCACATTGAATATTTTCTCTGTCCCATTTGTGATCAAAAACATTCATCAAAAGGCAATTGGTAATGTTCTAAAATTAGATTATGGTGACGGCTGCAGCATTCTTTGAATATACTAAGAACCATTAAACTGTACATTTTGAAAGGGATAATTTTATGATATGTTAAATATATCTTAATAAAGCTGTTATCTTTTTTTTTTTCTTCACAAAAGCAGTTGGGCTCCTCAGCGCCCCCGCAGTCCTTATTTCCCTTTTCTTACTCAGCACTGCCTTTAGAGGTAGCAGCATCTTCTGACTGGCCTCATGGCCCCTATCAGATCCTTCATGAATCCTAAGTTTTCCAGAATGAGATACAATGCATTCAGCTGATACCAGTCAACAACTTCTTTCAAAATTAAGCCTAACTGAAAGATATCTTGAGGCATTGGGGTCAGGATGAGCTTGAGATGTAACAGTCAGATCTTGATGTCTAACACTGGTTATAGAAACAACATGAAGACTGAGCATATGCTGTTCAGAGGCTTTGGGAAGTCCCTGTACACAAAGTCAAAAAACTGAGACAGCTGCTGATGATACTCAACCAGTCTTCCTGTGGTGAGATTGTATACAGTCAGTCTTTCTTCCAAAAAAGTCAAAGTCATGTGCAAAGAGCAGTTTATCTGGCTATTAGTTTCACCAAAGTCAATGCCAGACTGTGGTTTGAGGCAACTGAATAGCAGCTCTCATTGCATAATTTATTTATATTATATGTATTGCTCTATAAACTCCCAATTGAGGCAGATGGCTAATGTCAGGATCAGAGTTATAATTTCGACCACAAAAGTGAGTAAAATTAATTCATATAGTAGTTAAATTCAGGATTGGTGGACTCCTGAATTTTGCCCTGTAGTATAGTTCCTATATTTCATAACTATTCTTTCCTGTTTATACCCAAATGCCAACTACTATTACTTTTAAAATGTCTTTTTAAAAAATTCCATGATTTGTGGATTAACCTTAATTTCCAAAGTGGTTATCTGAATGAGATTAACTGAAGAGATTATTAAAATCTCATAATTATCAATCCATTGTTATTCAACTGAATAATTTGTAAATGCCTAGTTAGTATAAGGTCGGGTGATAGGTCCTTTGCAGAATTTACATATGAGCCCTGGCTGGTGTGGCTCAGTAGATTGAGTGCTGGCCTGCAAATCAAAGAGTCGTCAGTTCGATTCCCAGTCTAGGGCACATGCCTGGGTTGCAGGCCAGGGCTCTGGTAGGGGGCACGCAGGGGAGCAACCACATATAGATGTTTCTCTCACTCTCTTTCTCCTTCCCTTCCACTCTCTAAAAATAAATACAGAAAATCTTAAAAAGAAGAGAATTTACAGATGAGGTACACAGGAGTCCTGCCAAAAAGGCAAAATTTCTAGATGATTTTTAATACAAAGCAGAATCCAATAAATGAAAATTAGAAGAGGTAAACTACATATTTGTATTTCCAAGAATCACAGCTGGTTGAGAAGAAAGTGTTTGTAAAAATATGTAGCATTTCTGTTTAATTTTGAAAGATAGATTACATTTTGAAAGATGGAAATGAGGTAGAGAAAACTTTCCAGATACAGGGAGCAACAAAAACAAATGGGAAAGAAGTAAGTCTGGAACTCACTGAATGCCATTGGATATTTTTTAAATATATTTTATTGATTATACCATTATAATTGTCCCACTTTTCCCCCCTTAGCTCCCCTCCACCCAGTAGCCCCCACTTCACTTCAGCAATTCACCCCCATTAGTTCATGTCCATGGGTCATGCTATAAATTCTTTGGCTTCTCCATTTCCTATACTATTCTTAACATCCCCCTGTTTATTTTGTACCAACCAATTATGCTTCTTAATCCCTGCACCTTTCCCCCCATTAAACCCCTTCCTCTCCCAGCTGATAACCATCCACATGATCCCCGTATCTATGATTCTGTTCCTGTTCTGGTTGTTTGCTTAGTGTGTTTTTGTTTTTTAGATTCAGTTGTTAATAATCATGAGTTTGTTGTCATTTTAGTGTGTATAGTTTTGATCTTCTTTTTCTTAAGTAAGTCCCTTTAACATTTCATGTACTAAGGGCTTGGTGATGATGAATTCCTTTAGCTTTACCTTGTCTGGGAAGTGCTTTCTGTGCCCTTCCATTCTAAATGATAGCTTTGCTGGATAGAGTAATCTTTGTTGTAGGTCCTTGGTTTTGTTTTGTTTTGTTTTGTTTTTATCACTTGAATACTTGCCAGTCCCTTCTTGCCTGCAAAGTTTCTTTTGAGAAATCAGCACATAGCCTTGTGAGAACTCCTTTGTAGCTAATTAACTGCCTTTCTCTTACTGTTTTTAAGATTCTCTCTTTATCTTTAACCTTCGGCATTTTAATTTTGATGTGTCTTGGTGTGGTCCTCCTTGGGTCCAACTTGTTTGGGGATCTCTGCGCTTCCTGGACTTGTATGTCTATTTCTTTCACCAAATCAGGGAAGTTTTCTTTCATTATTTTTTCAAATAAGTTTTCAATTTCTTGCTCTTCCTCTTCTCCTTCTGGCATCCCTATAATTCAGATGTTGGCACTTTTGGAGATTTCCCAGTGTCTTATTATACTCTTCTCATTTTTTTTTAAATTCTTGTCTCTTCTTTCTGTTCTGGTTGAATGTTTATTTATTCCTTGTGCTCCAAATTGTTGATTTGAATCCTGGCTTCTTTCCCTTCACTGTTGGTTTCCTGTGGGTTTTTCTTTATTTCACTTAATGTAACCTTCATTTCTTCCTTTATGTTTGTGCCATACTTAATCAATTCTCTGAGCATCCTGATCACCAATGTTTTATATTTTGCATCTGATAGGTTAGCTATCTCCATTTTGTTCAGTTCTTTTTCTGAGGTTTGTTCTGTTCTTTCTTTTGGGCCATATTTCTTTGCCTCCTGAATTTGGCAGCTTCCCTGTGTTTGTTTCTGTGTATTCAGTAGAACTGCTTTGACTCCCTGTCTTAGTGTACCTGTTAGGTTGTAAAGGGCAGAGGCTTAGGTCCAACCAGGGTGGGACAACCTGCTTCACCACTTCATGGCTCTTTGTGGTGGGAGGGATCAGAGAGAAGACAATGCTGCTGCCTGGCTTCTGGAGGATTGCTTGGCAGTCACCTGTTTCAGTCTCTTCACCTATTTCCATATGTGACTTGCACCCTTCTAGCTGTTGCTCTGGTGGTGATTCCAGGTGGGTGGGTTTGCATACATTCTAAGTCTATGCGAGCTCTTTAAATGGATTATGCTGAGAAACTAGTGGTTCCTTCTGCCACCCAACCCCCACTGGTTTTTACAGGCAGAAGTTATGAAGCTTTATCTTCCCAGTGCTAGAACCCTGGGCTGTGTGTTCTAGCCTGGGGCTGGGATCACTGGCCCCCAAGGTATCCCTCCTGACCTTTATCCATCACAAGTGAACCTGGAACCACACCACACTGCATCCTCTTTGGCAGGACTCCACAACTCCACCCCACCTACCTGTCTAGGTGAATATGACTTCTTTAAATCCTTGGTTTTTGGATTTTCATACAGTTTGATTTTCTGTCAGTTCTGGGCATTTTTTTGTTTTGACGTTAGTTGTAATTCTTCTTGTTGTTGGATGAGGAGATAAAATGTATCTACCTATACCTCCATCTTGACTGGAAGTTGCCATTGGTTATTTTAAAATGATTGCTTAATTACCAGTAAGCATATGATATACAGGAAGTATTGTGTTGGCATTATATAGGATCTAAAGACATGTAAAATTCTATGCTTGAATCAAACCAGACCCTCAGAAAGCTATATATTAAGATATATCTATTTTAATAGTCTCTCATTAGGGCTACCCCTTCTACCCAACTTGTGTTTAATGTTATGGCCTCTGCTGCTATCAAAGTATATGATAAGGAAAGCTATAGAAGTAGTGTTAAGGATACCATTCTGAATATCTCTTGGCACCTCTTATGAGTCCATGTGAACTGTTTATTTATAACTGCATATTAGAAAATGGTTTAGCCCTGGCTGGTGTAGCTCAGTGGATTGAGTGTGGGCTGCGAACCAAAGGGTCACTGGTTCGATTCCTAGTCAGGGCACACACCTGGGTTGCAGGCCAAGTCCCCTGTGGGGGCCACGTGAGAGGCAACCACACATTGATGTTTCTCTCCCTCTCTTTCTCCCTCCCTTCTCTTCTGTCTAAAAATAAATAAATAAAATCTTAAAAAAATAAAATGGTTCGTTTCACCTGAAAAACTACTATGAAGTTTTGGAGGTTAAGGGGTGGAGGGATTGAGCAAAAAGGAAAAAGAACTCATGGACAAGGACAACAGTGTTGTGATTGCTGTGGAGAGGGGGTATAAGGGACATAAATGTTAATGGAAAAATTATAATAAATATAACAATGTTTAAATTAAAAAAAGAAAATTAAGCCTACTTCTCTTTTTGTTTTGGTTGCCAGGAGTTCATATCCAAATTTGAAGCTCCATTACAGCAAGTAGAGTTTGCTTTATGGTCTATATAAAATGTTACTTTAAAATTTTTTGGTTAGTACCCATTATGTGCATGACTTAATGTTTTCACTTCATATGCCTGTGTCCCTAAATTATACAGATTTTTGTTATACAATATTTATTGAATACCTACTGTATGCCAGGTGTTGAGTATACAGTGGTAAATTAAATAGACATAAATCTTGCCCTCAAGTAGCTTATAGTCTAGTGGGAGATTTACACAATAAATAAGTAAACCAACAAATAAATATGTGCAATTTTTAATTTTTTTTTGTCCTGCTTTCCTTATTATATTTATCATTATTTTCTAAATACATGCTTATTGTAAACTACCTTTTGGGAATGAGGTAGAATATAAATAAATGCATACATAAATGTTATAGTTATATGAAAATGTTGATTTGGGAAAATGCTTTATATTTTAAATAATTTTAAGTGAATATACTCAATTTGTAGGGAATTTTTTGAACTAGAACAGTATGTGCATAGTTGTATCAGCTAATAAAATGAAATCTCCAATGTTAATATCTTTTGTTTTCAAAAGCAGCAGGGACAGAGAGAAGGCATTTTCATATTCCTTTTAAATTCATATTATATAGTCTAGTCCCATTACAACCTTTTCCATATAAGTGATTTCTATGTTTCTGCCAATGGTGCATTCAGTGCAGTCAAGTCCTGGACTAAAGGATTTGCCTAGTCCTCTCAATTCATTAAAGTATAAGTGGCAATAATGTCCTTCAAAATAGATATACAATCAAGTGTACAAATCACATTTTTAAGGATCTCTTCAATCATCTGCTAAAATGAGCATGGTTATGGCCAGAGATTCACATTTAAAAGAAACTTCTTTATGTGTGTGAGGCCATAGTGGGTAGACCGAAATGAACTAGGGCTGGATTCTACCATCTGGGATTTATTACTTATTAAGGGATAGGATTCAGACAAGTAACATAACTAGAAGGAAGAATGTGGTAAGTGCTCACTAGAGCTATAAGCAAAAACTATCATGGTGGCAAAGAGAGAGGTGGTGTTAGGTCTCACTGGAGGAATTAGGTAAATTTAATGAAGAAGTAGTATTTGATCTGGGCTATGAAAAATTATTATCATTTTTGGTAAGCATAGACTGTGGGGAAGGGCATTATGACTAGAGATGACAGTATGAAAAAGGGAAGGGAGGTATAAAAGTATAAGCATTGGTGAGTAGTCCAGTGTATTTAGAATAGAGACTGATAGAAAAATGGCATGGGATACGAAGGTTAGAGATTTTGATAGGGTAAAATCATGGAAGACCTTTAATAAAGTGTGAGAAAGTTTGCATTTTGGGTGGAAATAATAAGTACTCCTAATAAATAAATAAGGGCCATTTAAGAAATATAGAAATTCTTTTATATATCATTTCAATATAAGAATGTATTAGGTCTTTGGGTCTTTGTTGGTTTGTCTTTTAGTGTTAGTTCAGTGACAGAATAAAATGTAAAGGCAATACGAAGAGAGATTTTAATCTCCTGATATTTGTGGTTATTAAGTACTTGGCAGTTGTAATGAAAGGTTGGTTTGTAGCAGGGGGTCTAGATTTAGGGTACAAGGTCTTCAGAGATACATACTATATGTTTGGATACCTTAAGCTTACAGACTTAGAGATTTAAATATAATGTAAATTTTTATAAAAGATTCAAGAAGGACTCAAAGTAGGAATGTACAACCTCAGAGAAATGCAGAAGAAAGAACTATAACTTATGTTGGAATGCTTGGCAGTCCTAGAGGGAGCTCATAGCAAATATGTGTGAAGGTCTTTAGCCAATCCATCTCTGTAAGGGCTCTGAACAAATTTTTTGTTTGGTTAGGACTGACTGAGACTGAACTTGGTAGTCCTTGTATCTGATGCTAGTGTGAGCCTTATACAGCTGCCTATAGAATGTGATTGGAAAGGCCTTGAAAGACTTTTCTGAGAAAGGCTATCTTTCTCCATGTAAGTTCTGGTCAAGAGGCTGGCCAGCTAGACAAGTGCTTTATTTAAGAGGTAGTTCCCAGTAAGAGTGACTCATTGAGTGTGTTTGTCACAATAGTTTTACTATCTATAGTAACAGCAATATCATTATGAGGAAAATTATTCCACACTTCATATACAATGAACAAAAGTGGAGGTCTTCTTTCATTTGACACTGGGGAGCACTGAGCTTTGAAATCAGAGTTCTGAAGAAAACAGATTACAGTGTTACCAGACACTTAAAAAGTTCCCTGGGAGGGAACATGATATTGATAAAAAGGGAAAGTTTTGGAATTTTGGTCCAGTAGGATAGGGCCAATCATGATGGGATTGTTACTGGAAACTCTGAGAAATCAGAGACAATATGGAACTACGAGGACCTTCAGGGGTGGGAAGGAGAGGAGGCGACTATTGATTAGGATATGGACAGGTTCTCAAAGGAATGGGGGGCTACCATGTGGCCCGACATCATACTTTCTGCAATCCAAGAAGCTTCTATTTTGTTTATGTTTCCTTTTCACACTATTTCCTGCTTGCCCACCAACTAATTTTTTTTCCTACTGACTTGATTTCTTGCTTCTTTACCCCAGCACTGAAAATATCCTGAACTTTGACAGCAGGAATCCTAAAACTGCTCCCTGAAAATTCACAGTTTAATGCCCTTCCCTCTTTACTTCAGGTTGTATTGCTATTACTCCTATATCTTCAATTACACCTCCTCAAATAGTTGGTTTATTGTTTCCCTCATTATGTAGACATCTCTGTTTCTGGGCCATATTTAGAACATATCTTTGAGTGAAGAACGTATCTTTAAAGCAGTTTATGTATCCCTTGGCTCTTGTTACCCTGCATGATTCACCTGCATTCTTCAAAACTTTATTTCATGCTGTTTCTTTGATTAACACTTAGAACTTACTTAGCATTGCATATGCAGAAGACATTTGGGAGGGGAACCAGATAAGATGCATTTATCTGGCAACAGAGGGGGCACTTTCTTTCCTTTCTCACTTCATTCTAAATAAATGCTTCAGGCCCAGCCTTGATTCGGGGTAACTGGTTCCATAGAGAGTCTCTTCTACTCCTACTTACTTGCTCAGTAAGAATTTTCATATCTCTGCAGGGACTGCTGTCTTGCCATTGAAATTTCCCATGCTTTGGATAAAGAGGACTTGGCCCTGGGTCAGAACCCTCCCTCTGCAGTAATGTATACTATTAAGCAAATGGCACTGAGCAATGTTCTCTCCCCAAGTCAAAATGCTCCCATTTAGGTAGAATTTGAGCCTGCTGCTGGCAGTTAAGAGCCAGAAAGGCAAAGGGAAATACAATGTAAAAGCAATATGAGTTTGAATAAAATTATAATAAGTGTCAGATGGCACCATTACTTGCATCCCCATAGGCAAGCATTAGGGAAGGTCTGTCATGTAATGACTAGAACAGAATTCCAATACTGGAAGGAAGAGTGGCATTCCGAACTAAAGTATGAAACAAATATGTTAACTCTTTGAGGTCCTCCGGGAGCCACAGATGTATAATGAGCAGCCATAATTTTTATGTTGGTTGAATGAATGAGTAACGTGCTAGAATATGATATATTTTTATACTATTAATATTTATATTAATTATTATATACAATAAAATTTTATATAGTGTATGTGTGTGTTTTCTGTTTGAATATTAAGGAATACTTATGAATGTCACATTTATTTTCAATAATTAGAGACAGTTGTTATATACAAATGAATTCTGAGATAATGGAAAGTTACTCATTTGAAAAGTAAAGCTAGTTTTAACACGACCATTTTGAGGAGATGATTTTCCCAATTAAGAAATTAGTTTAATGTGATTCTACCTTATTAAACTGAATATATCGTATACATTTTTTCTCAATGACTCAGTTTACCATTCTAATAAGTAATTATAGTACTCATCTGTTGGGAAAGACTTCATGAAGAAAGTGACATTTTTATCTAGGATTTGAATGATGGCTAAAAATGTGCCACACATAAAAGGGAATAGGCAACACAGGTAGAAGGGATAACATGATCAACAACATAGAAAAATGTAAATGCATATCATATTTTAAGGGTGAGCAGTTTAATGTATCTAGGACACACACACACACACACACACACACACACACACACACCCTGGACCATAAGACACACTTAGGTTTTAGAGGAGGAAAATAGGAAAAAAATTTGAAGCAAAAAATGTGGTAAAATATTTAATAATATAAATAACATAATATTTCACCTATGCAAATCTAAACAGAACTCAGGTAAGTTACATTCAGACTATAAGATGCAGCCTCATTTTCTCCCAAACTTCGGGGTGGGGGGGTTGCATCTTATAGTCTGAAAAAATGTGGTATATCACTAGTGGATGAAATATCAGAGGAAGAAACTAGAATAGGAACTTGTGATTAAATTGTAGAAGATATTATAAGTTGTTATAAATGAATTTCAACTGATATACAATGGTGATTTATAAAAGGCTTTTAAGGAAGGTAGTGATGCATTCTCCTTGTAATCCTGTTTCTATGTGTCAGTGTCTATGTTAAGCAGTAGTTGGGAAGATGCTCAACACCCCTACAATCTCCTTCAGCTCTTTCCCTGATGGACACTTCTGCAATCTAGTGAAAAGTGTTATGCAAACAGCTTTAAGCCCCTTTCCAACCAGATTAATATCTCCACACCTCTCAAAAATAGAAATTTGGAAGTTACCTCTGCTCTATGTTTATATCTCCATGTATCAAAATACCTAAAAAGTGTTTGCTACATGACAGGTATTTCATTCTTCTGTATCAATCTATCTATCTATCATCTATCTATCTATCTATCTATCTATCTATCTATCTATCTATCTATATATATATATTAAAAGATTTTATTTTCAGAGAGAGGAGAAGGGAGGGAGAAAGAGCAATGTATGGTTGCTTCTCATATGGTCCTCACTGGGGACCTGGCCCACAACCCAGGCATGTGCCCCAACTGGGAATCAAACCGGGACCGCTTGGTTCCCAGCCCGCGCTCAATCCACTGAGCTACACCAGCTGGGCAGTATTTATATATATTTTTCCAGTTTAATTATTTAAAAATTCCATCAAGTAGGTATTATTGTTATTCCCCATTGGGAAGAGGAGGAAATTGAAGCTCAGAGAAGTTAAATATCTCATTAATGGTCACATGATGAACAAGTGGCAGAGCTAGTATTCAGACAAGTCTGTCTGACTCCAAAGTCCACACTGCTGCAGCAGCTCAGACTAATAGTCTTAAAACTGTGTCAACCTTAAGTCTTTAAGGTGACACATACTTAAATGAAAGCATTTGTAGTGTTGCTGGAGAAGAGGGATTAAATTTGAGATTATTTAGGAAGAAAGATTGTTCTTTCAAATGTTTACAAATTCATTATAGCATCAAATTCATGGTTCTGGTAGAACCATGTTCTGAACTTTTGACAATGTCTATATCTGATAGAAATTAGAAAAAAAACAGTTGAAGACATTCATTGAAAGTTTATTTTGAAAATACTAGTAAGAAATTGGATATTTCTTGTGTGACTTAATTCAGTGCATATGTGTGTGTATGCAGCCAGTGTTTTAGTGTACTCAGCCACCAGTATTGTTTCTGTGTATGTCCAACAGTGTGAGGCATAAGTTATTTTACAGCTCTATTGTTTAAATTACTAATTAATTAGATTTGCCACCCCATCCCTATTTCTCTTACTCTGTAAGTCTGTGGTCCTCTTTTTCCTTACCAAACCTCACATTTTTTTCTAGATGGTAGAGTTTAAACACATTTTCTTATTTGGATTGTACATAGTCATGTAAATTTGAGCTCAGAAGACATTTAATGTCTTACCTAAGGCAACACAGATAATTAGTGGTTGAGCTAGACTAGAAGTCATAATTCCTGACTTCTAGTTCAGTTTTCTCTTTAGTTGACCATAGGAACCATATTATCCCCAGCTCTAGAACAGTGCATGGACGTAGTAGGTTCTCATTCAATGTCCAGTGGATGAATGAGTAAATAGCAGCTAATGTTAACATTGAATTATGACAGAATCGATAATAAATTGCTGGTAACTAATGATGCCCAATGTGTGCTATAAATCAATCCTTTATTTTAATGATGCATTAGGATAATTAAAATGAACCATCGTAGTTAACTTCATTGAGGATAATATAGAGCTCTATTGATTTTGCAGTACCTTCCAGGACTCATTATGGTGGTTAAAAGTCATTCTTATGATAAAAAGTAATTACATTTTGTTATACAATGATGATTTGTGGCAGAGAAAGAAAAATAGTAGAACTTGGGTTCAAATCCCCGCTCTGTAATTTATTAAATATTGTGATCTTGGGAAAATTATGAAACTATACAAGCCTCAATTTACATCAACAGAGTTGTTGTGGCCCTGGCTGGTGTAACTCAGTGGATTGAGTGTGGGCTGCCAACCAAAATGTTGCCAGTTCAATTCCTAGTCAGGGCACATGCCTGGGTTGTGGACCAGGTCCCCAGTGAGGGCCACATGAGAGGCAACCACATATTGATGTTTCTCCCCCTCTCTTTCTCCTTCCCTTCCCCTCTCTCTAAAAATAAAATATTTTAAAAAATAGGGTTCTGTAAAAATCACATGAGATAATATATATGTGGATATGCTTTATGAACTACAGTGTACTATACAAATGCTATTTAGGAGTTTTGTTATTGTTTGATGTTTTAGATAAGATTAAAGATTGTTTAGTAACAGCCACAATGCCATATTACTCCAATGAGAAAGGTACTGCTTCAAAGATGACCAGCCAACATTACATTGTGTTCCGAGAAATAAAAATTTGGAAATATGTAATAACTCATTGTTCCCAGGTCTACAAAAAATATGTTCCTGTGAGGTAGGCATCCCTTTTTAAATTCTCTATTCAGGGCATTGTTTGAAATGGCTATGCAAGGAACTGATTGAATGGGGACATGTGGGAAGATGACCCATTTTGCACTTTCTGATATATGAGTACTTTGTTCACAAAGCTCTGAAGGAGATTGGCTGTGTCATGTAATTTACATGTGTGAAAACACAACAGTCAGGTCCAAGGGCCAGTAGAATTGTATTTGCTCTTTTGTGTTTATTAACTATGCCAGATAACTGAAATCCAACAAACTCATCCTCTTTTCCCAAAAACCAGTTTTTCTTTTTTATTTTCTTATTACTGTATCCAACAGTTTTTCAGGTGTATTTTGATTCTATCTTTCTCTTCCTCTCTAGTCACCAAGGTTTTTGACTGTTATTTGACAGTGTCTTGTAAGTGTATTTCCTTATTTTCTCCTGTCGATAGTTACCACTTCATACCCTCATTATCTGTTTATATGCTTTAAAATATACTAACTTATCTCCCTGCCTCTAGCCTCTGTCACCTCAAATGCATCATGTCACCTCTCCAGATGAATTTGCCTAAATCAATTCTGTTGATCACTTCATTACCCTGCTTGTAAGCTTCAGTCAATCCCAGTTGCCAACTGAACACACATTCTCATTCAAGGTTTACCAAAATCTGCCCCAGACCATATTTATCCCATTGATTCCCTATGGACTTTGGTCAAAATCTTTTTTACAATTTTTAGAACACATTTTGCTTTATCCATTTGCTGTTCCTTTATTCACAATTCCCCTTGCTTATGGAAGCATCTTTCTTATCCCTGCCCAACAATAGCTTTCCCATTCTTTAGGATGCAGCTCAAATGATATCTCCTTATATATAAACTTTGGAGTTGCAGATTCCAGGCAAAATCATGACTCTACTACTCCAAGATGAGTTATATCTTTTGTATCCTTGGGCAAGTTACATAACCTCTCAGAGCCTCAGTTTTCTCACCTGAAAAATGACAACAGCCCTGTGAAGTGGATACAATTATTTCTGTAAGGAGTAAATACACTGTAATATATGAGAGACTTATCACGTGTTGGGCATATAATAATCGCTCAAAAAAGGTAGCTGTTTTCTGTGATTACCTGCAACAGAGAAGATGTAACTAACCTCTGAATTTGAAACCACTTTGTACCAGCCTCAAACAAGTTATTTCATACTGGTTTGTAATTATTTTTTATGCTTTGTCTCCTTAGAGATTACAAGCTCTTTGAGGATGTAGTATTTCTATATGAGGTGCATGCATAGTAGGCAGTCAGTAAATGTTTCCTGAATAAATGAAAGATACTTCAAAGAAGGAGACCATTATCCTTTCTTCTCCTTTTGTTTTTTGAAGTTCAGTATTTGTAATAATGACAATGTATGTAATGAATATGCATATCTATATATGTACCTATCTACATATATGTAGACATATATTTTCAGCATTCTTGAAAAATGGGAAAACATGATCTCTTTTTGCATATGAGGAAATAAAATCATAAAGGCATTCAAACAACACTGTAATACTTCTCACTGAGTTATTAATGGTTGATACCTAGTCCCCAGGTTAGTTAATATTACTAACTGTTAAACTGTTAACTATGCACTCATTTTCTTATTAAAATGCTTTAGATTTCATAAAAAAACGTTCATATCATGTTTGTTCACACAAGATAAATAATTAACATAAAATAGAAAATAATTGCATATTTAGTTTAATTTTTTAAATAAACTTTAAAAAATAAAATCTCTCATTTTTTTAAGGCTGGCCTAACTTAAACAACTCTCCAGAAAACTATGCAAGTCATGACCTGAGCACTTTATGAAATGAAGAGAAAGGATGTTAAAAATAAGTGCTCTCCTTCTTGTCCTGGCTCAAGTTGTGTATAATGGAGAAGGGGTGCAGCTCCCATTAGAAGGTGTTCTGACTCTCCAGGCTCAGAGGCAGTGTTGATGATGGTGATTCTTGGAGTCCAGGAGGGTGGAATTATATGAGGAGGGAGTAGAAAAGTGAGAAGGCAGGCGAATTTCAATAAGCTTTACCCCAATGCTTTGCACAAATAGTTGGGCTGTTTTTCCAATCCCTTTCTATTTCTTGGGACCCACAGTCTATTCAGAGCCAGATGACAGGCACTCAGTTTATCTGTCTGCATGTGATAAAATCACACCCATTTTATTACAGTTGTTATTTCTAATGTGGAGAAAATAATGATGTTCAAATAAGCAGGTTTAGGAAACTCAGGAGAGGGAGAGGGATTGAGTTAAAGGAATACAATAATAGGCCCTACCCTTAGATTAGAAGAGAGAGACAGGATGACTTACATCATATGTCCTGCTTTCACCCATGTAGAGTTTGAGTCAATTGTCAGTGTGAATGACCATACCCTCACATGTGGGCCTATATCTATTATTCTTTGGGCATTATGCTCTGCACAAAGTGGGTGCTCGATATTTGTTGCTGACTACATAGTCAATTCCACCAGAAGGCAGTTCTATGATCTGAGCTTCTATTGTAACAGCTACAATGGGTTTGATTCTCCCTCTGGAATAGGGGCTACAATCAATGTGTAAACTGATGGTATGCCTTCCTCCTAAGAAAATTGATGACAACCATGCTGTGTTCTCGGGAAAACTGAATGCTGTCCTCCCCTAGTTCACTAAGCTATATTATATTTGCCCTCAGTGCTTCTTTACACATGAATAAAACAGGAAATATTGCACCTGAAAAGAAAGTCATCTGTTGATGCATGGTTATAAGCATTATGTCATATACCTGTTTGAGTTCCTTTTTTTGTTGTTAAGAAGAATGAAATCCTGACAAATGAGAGGGGATGCAGTTGGCTCTGTCCCAATTTTATGTAGAGTATCAAATTAGGTTTTGAGTATTTGCAGAGCAATAGCTCAGGATTGATGGATGAAAATCTGATAATCCACAAACGTGACCCAGCACAATATTGTCTTAATTTGCTCTGTGAGGATTAATACAACTATTTTCTGCTTTCATGGCATTGAATATACAGTGTGTTACAAATAATGCCCTGTAAACAAATTCTGAGTTTTCTTAATCTTTACAAATATCTTGAGTTGACCTTTTCTCTGAGTGTCCTTTAGTGGGCTCTAGGATAGAGCCCCAAAACATGTGTGAAAAACCAGGCAAAGAAAGAAGAGTCCAGTCAAAGAGAAAAACAGTCCATTGGTCCCAGCGTTCATTCCAGTTCAGTTTTTCCATGATATTTTAAGTACAATTTTGATGACTTGTTGATAGCTTTTTTCTAGTTGGCCACAATGACAACTACCAGAAGTAAAATTCCACTGTAATAAAACATATTATACTGAAACTTCCCATGCTTAATTGTGACTCTGAAATTTCATTCCAGCAAATGTAAATAGTAATGATGTCAACAGAAAAAAATTGAATTGCTAGTTTGGCTGTGATCTCAAATATCATCTAGAAAATGTCCTCTCATTAAGCTTTATGACCTCTCTCAGAGCAATGGTTTGGGAATGAGCCACAGTGAAAAGTTAAGAAAAGCTAGCTCTTAATGTTCTCCCAACACATAGACAAAGAATTTTGCTTACAACTTCTGGGGTTTAAAGCTCTTTTGAAGGTTAGCCACCAGAGGTCTATATTAAAGAATTTCTGTCATAGAAGAAAGCCAGAAGAGAGTAGTGGAAACTATATAATAGCCAAAGAGATTTTAAAACATTGAAAAATTCCAAAATACAACTGATAAACTCTGAGATAATGCAGTGAGAGACGAAGGCACCATATATAAATCTCCTCCTCTCCCCAATCCCCGCCCCATGTTTCTTAGTTTAGCAGCAAATGCTCTCTTTCAATTTTTAAAGGATTTCCTGTTGTATGAGCATCTTGTTAATTAACCATGTGGTTTCTATAAAATTGTTCCCAAGGCATTGGAGGTAGCTATTTGTGGCTGCCAGAAAACACCGAATTTTATGAAATATCCTTACACCAAGAAAGGGCAATATACTAAGTAGTGGATAATATATGGATATGGGAAAACTGATATTGCCAATAGGCATTAATAGAAAGGAGTTTGAGACTTCTGGCCAAGATGGAGACATAGGTAGACACACTGTGCCTCCTTGCACAACCAAAAAAGGAAACACAACAATTTAAAAACACAAAACAACAGAACTGACAGAAAATAGAACTGTATGGAAGCCTGACAACTAAGGAATGAAAGAAGACACGTTCATCCAGACTGGCCCTGCCCCCACAGGCAGGTCACAACACAACCATGTGGGTTACCCCACCCTGGTGAACACCTAAGGCTCTGCCCCTTAAAGTAACAGGCGCGCTGAGAAAAAAAAATGGCCCAAATGAAAGAGCAGATCAAAAGTCCAGAAAAAAAGACAACTAAGCCATGAAGAGATAGTCAACCTATGAGATGCACAGTTCAAAACACTGGTAATCAGAATGCTCACAGAATTGGATGAAAATTGGTCGCAATTAGTTGAACAAATGAAGGATATACTAAAGGAAATGAGGGGAAATGTGCAGGGAAACAATAGGGATGAGAAGAAAACTTGGACTCAGATCAACGGAGTGGACCAGAAGAAAGAAAAAAACATCCAACTAGAAAAGAATGAATAAACAAGAATTCAAAAAAATGAGGAGAGGCTTAGGAACCTCCAGGACATCTTTAAACGTCCCAACATCTGAGTCATAGAGGTGCCAGAAGGAGAAGAGGAAGACCAAGGGATTGAAAACTTATTTGAACAAAAATGAAGGAGAACTTCCCCAAGATGGTGAAGGAAATAGACTTCCAGGAAATCCAGGAAGCTCAGAGAGTCCCAAAGAAGTTG
>PVJI01015276.1:0-41614 GCA_004026765.1 Micronycteris hirsuta | reverse complement strand
AGTCTGGGACTAGTCACAAGAGGATTAGCTCTTTAACGAGAACGATGATGGCGCCAAGGGTGGATGATTATAGCCCAGCACATCAAAAGACGACTCAAGAGTGAACACAGGTTTAGCCTCCTGAGATTTGTTGAAGGAACGTGAACACCCCTTGTCAATCTTGATAAAGGTCAGGCTATGAGAAATAAAAGCAAGTACCATTTAACCCAGTAGGTAGCATACCTATACCTCCATTTTCGCTGGAGCCTAAGAATATAAATAGTTGAAAGAGGATTCAGAGAAATTAACTGATCCAGAATGCAGTAACATGTCATTATCTGCCACCAGGTATCAGCATCTTTCATGACTCTTTTTTTTTTCCCCTCTTCTCGCTCCTGCAAGAATAATGAACTGACAGCTCATTTTTCCAAGCCTCCTAGATCTATCTTTTGCTTAGAAATGTTATCTAGTCCCTAAAGGTCAAAAGAAAAAGAAAAAGAAAATCTACCAATTGTTTAAATAAAATTACACAATCCTTCCAAGTTTTTAAAGAAGGAGTAAACTGAGCAGAGAGGAGAGGAAAGTGAATGTCCTCACCCTAAGTCAGCTCCCGATGGGTGTCTAGTCTTTGTGAATTTCCCAGA
The DNA here is from genome assembly GCA_004026765.1 of Micronycteris hirsuta. Taxonomy (NCBI): domain Eukaryota; kingdom Metazoa; phylum Chordata; class Mammalia; order Chiroptera; family Phyllostomidae; genus Micronycteris; species Micronycteris hirsuta. The sequence goes on along the minus strand of PVJI01015276.1, from coordinate 40,991 downwards.
AACACGGGTGTCTTCACCTCAGTAATCTCCAACTCATAGCTTGAGTGTACTTTCAAATACCTCATGTCCCTAGCCAAAAAAGAGATTAGAGACATAGAACCCAAACTTAATTATTTTTCTTGCAGGTAACATGAGCTCCCTCTATGCTGCAATTGCATTTAGGGGTCAGCAAATCACAACCCATAGGACAGACCTGCAGGCAGCAGTTTTTGTGAATAAAGCTTTATTGTCACAGTCATGGTCTTTGACATCTGCATTGTCTACGGTTGCATTTGCAAAGTTGCATGGCTGAGTCAGATTCCGTCATGCAAAGCCCCAAACAAACTGGCTCTTTATAGAAAATGTTTGCTGATCCCTGCAACTCAATGAGGCCCTTTTAGATAACTTAAATACAGGGCCATAATCCTGAAGAATGGTCAGATAGTAATTTTGTTATTTCTTTTAATGAACGAGGGAGTCCCTTGCCTTCTTGTAACCATCTAATTCACTCCCTGAGAGATATTTGTGGTCTTAGGCCATTCAGCTTTTCTCAGCTTGGATTCTTATATTTTCTTATTTTATGCACTTTTAATATCTCATAGTATTGGAAGTCTGACTTTTATATACAGGAATCATTATAGTAGCTAAATAATGGGAAAATAAAGGCTGATAAAAAATGTAAAATGTTTTGTTTCTAAGCAGTAATGTCATAGATTAAAAGAGATCCAGAGAGAGCCACATAAATTTCTACACAAAATTTTAAACTGCATGTTATTTAGCACCAACAATGACTATGGACAGTATGTGCAAAAAAAAAATGCAAACTAAATTAAAATTAAATGATAAATTTGCCAAGTTGCCAATATGCATTTGAGAGAGGTGAATGGATTAGAGCCACCCCAGCAGTGCCTTGGTTTCTCTATACAATGCTCACCATGACCTCTCCGTAAAGCTCTCAAGGATCCAGTGTTTCGGGTGAGTCAGTGGAAGCAAGACAAAGAAGAAAAGTTTCAGGGAGCCATAAGGACCTTCATGGAAGAGCATGTGAAACCTTAGTGCAGTAGACAAAAGAGGGCAAGAATGATGAAATGTTCACCACAAACAGAAGGTCATATCCATAGTTTCTCCCTAAAAATTTACTAATTACTATAATACAAACTAGCTTAACAGTAGGCACTTAATATTCACTGAACAAAGGGTTCCACATACTATGTGGTTATAAGTATACAAAGCAATAAAATCTCCAATCAACTGGCTGAAAACAATGGGTATTTATCCACTTTAGGATGCTTCAACCATAAATCAAAGGTTAAATTTTCTGTAAAAAAAAATGGTAAAAAAGCCCCGGCTGGGGTAGCTCAGTGGATTGAGCACGGGCTGGGAACTAAAGGGTCCTGGTTCGATTCCCAGTCAGGGCACATGCCTGGGTTGCGGGCCAGGTCCCCGTTAGGGCCATGTGAAAGGCAACCATACATTGCTGTTTCTCTCCCTGTCTCCCTCCCTTCCCCTCTCTCTAAAAATAAATAAAAATAAAATCTTTTAAAAAATGGTAAAAAAATCTTAATATATTAGAGACAAATGAAGAGGAATGGCTTTGTAAACACTATATATGCAACAGTAATTTTGTTGTTGGTTTCCTCTGGGTCTTGCTAGTGATTTGCACAAAGATAAAAACATAGACACAAACTCATAGGTCTGTGTGGTAGTCAGATTAAGTTCCCACACCAACCCTCGCGATGCTGGAGCCAAATCTCAGGAACCTGTGAATAGGTTACCTTTCATTGCAAAAGTACTTTACAGGTGTGATTTCGCCTAAGAACCTGAGACAGTGGGGAGTCTTCCAAATTATTCAGGTGAACTCAGTCTAAAAACATGAATCCTTGAACACAGAGCACTTTCCCAGGTGTGGTAAGAGGATGATGTGACCATAGCAGAAAGGTTCAGAAAGATGCCGTGCTGCTGGCTTTGAAGGTGGAGAGAGAAGGCTGAGCTGAGGGATGTCGACAGCCTCCAGAGTAGGAAAAGGCAAAGAAACAGACTCTCCACCAGAGCTTCCAGAGGAAAGCAGCCCTGCTGACACCTGGAGTTCAGCCCAAGGAGACTCGAGTCAGATTTCTGACCTATGAAACTGTAAGTGAATGAATTTGTTTTAAGCCACCAAGTTTATAGTCATTGGTTGCAACAGCAGTGGTAGAAAACCAATATGATTAGCCAACATTTGAATGCTGTATGTTTTATATGCAGGCATGGACATTCTATCTCTTTTGTAAAATATTTTATTTTACAACCTGCTACCCGGATCCCTGCATGGAAACATTCACACGGAGTTGAGTCTTTTTACGCAGGTGCACAATCACTAAAAGCATCAGCTACTCGCTTCAAAAATGACTCCCAGCAGCCCATGCATTAAGGGGACCTGCAAGATCCCTGTGGAATTTGAGTCAGAATCGCATCTGGTCATTATTTACGTGTTTAACTTAAATGTGCGAAAAGGGTAACTGCGTTACTTACAACCCTATGAGAAGACGTTTGCAGGAATGAAATGAGAACCAAGGGTAAGGGATGCCTTGAGGTAGATGCGAACATGTTTGACACGGTACACATGGCCGTTTGTGACGTTTGCCAAGAGAGTGCACTCGAACACACCATCTCCTCTGCACAACGAGCCATGTTGAGATCAGGCTCAGTAGCTTGTTGAACACGCCAGGCCCTTTCCTGACTTCCTGTCATTGAGTACACTCTTCCCTCTACACAGGATGTTCTTCCTTGTGTTTTAGTCTTGTCGGTCTTCATTCATGCCTGCAATTCAATGCTGCCCATACTTTCTCGGAACCAGCAGCATGCCATTGAATCTCAAACTCGGCTCTTCCTCTTTCCTCACTTATTAACGGGTTTAAGTTTCACAACGACAGGCTCAAAGAAAACACATGTATTCTAATAACTTCTTTACTGGTTATTACTTTATCCATGCATGTAGTTATTTCTCCATAAATATTTATTAAACATCTTGTTTATGCTAGACATTATATAAGGCACTAGTGACATAGTTATGGATAAATAAAGATAGATCATTCCATCCCAAAGCTTAAGGCAGAATTCGTCACTGATGTAATACCCGTCCTACTTCTTTATAAACATGGAGCTCAACCCAGTGCCTGAGATACGAGATATCCAGTAAATATTTGAATGAAAGTAAGAATGAAAAAAGTGAGAACTGGAGAAGAAAAGGGAAAATAGAGGAAGGAAAAAGAAGGAAAAAATAGGAAGAAACATTCAGGGAGGGAAGAAAAGGGAATGAGTTTTCTGAATGCCAAGTTCTCCCAAACAAAATCCGGGCTCCAGGTGGCCCTGAGGAAAGAGAAATAAGCAAGTTTCTCTAGAATATGCATAGTTGCCATCTTGACAGAAACTTATTTTTATTTTAGAATATCAAAGAGTTGCAAGGGCAATGTTCTATAGGCTCTCCCACTGAATCGTTCTGATAGCAAAGGGGAGTGAATGAGAACCTCCAGAGGCTTCACACAACCAGAAGGGTGAAATTTAAGTCTCGACTTGTTAGAAAAATTCATATAAATTTTATTTCTATGCACAACATAGCCATGTTAGTTTAAATATAAAGAAACATTAGTTTTTCCATCCAATCTGCTAGTAAAATTCATGCTCTAGAAAACTGCAGCTACTGTTACTTCATGTCCTTTATTCCTCCTGGGGCACGACCACCTACTGGTAGTGACATATGCCAGCTTGCCTGGGGAACAGTCGGGTCCTGAGGTCACTGGAAGAGAGCATGGTGGAAGTCCATGGTGAATGGCACCAGAAATGGGCGTCCTTGCCACTAACTATGTACCAGGGGAGATGTCCACGCTAAAGATCATATGTCTTTTCTTTGTGTGCCTGGAGTCCTTCCCACATTTTAAAACAGCAATTACTATTTAAGAAGTTCCATTTTAGCTGTTTCTAAATCACTTAATAATATGTATTTTCCTTTTAATATTCTTCAGAGGATACTAAAGTGCCTCTTATGTAACATCATGAATCTGCTCAACATTTCCTTTTCAAAGATGAGCTTTTTTCATCACTTAAACTACCTTGTCTTTTTCTACATTAATATCTAATATAAAGCATTTCTCTGATTTAAGTAGTAGCAATGTTTACAACAGGATGGCGGTTAGAGTTTGAGGTGTAAATCCAGGGATATGTTGCCAAGTTAATACAATAAAATAGTAGGGACTGTAAAAAAACAAACAAACAAACAAAAATCTTAACTGGTGGAAACACAGATATGGAGATAGAGATAGATATGGATACAGATATATCATGGCATTATATATTTCATTTTTATATTCATGGACATTTATAGGTAATGGAAAATTTATCATTTATCTGGAATGAAAGGTTCTTGATGTCATAGTTTAATAGATATTACTAAGTACCTAAGCATGCAAGCATATATAAATATAAATGATGATGTTTCAATTCACTGGAATATATCTGATATTGTTATTTTGCTCAATTGAATGTCATACATACATGAGGACTAATCACAGACCGCCTTTTCATGGGTTTAGTGAAAAGCTATCTAACATACTTGAGAATTGTTTTCCAAAAGACAATGAAACTGGTCATTCCCATTATTCAGGTAACTCAGCCTGAAAGTTGCTCCCTTTCTGTCAGGACAAGAGGACATTACAAAGCCACCCCACAGAGAGAAGGTATTAGTAGCAGACGCTTCCCTGTGTGTGAAATGAAATAGAGCATGTCCCTGACCTGCTAAAATTGCTTGAACAAGCAAAAAAAAAAAAAAAAAAAGGACTATACATCTAGAATAACAAAACTAGTATTTTTTTTTTACTTTTGAATAGTTACAGAGGATTATCAGCATTTCTGTCTGAAATTAATATGATAATCATCAGCTTTTACATTAACAAGTGCTCAGTCGAACATGAATCAATTCACACAGCAAACGTTTATTAAACACCTCCATTGTTTTAGGGGCTGATGGCCCAGCAGTGATCAAGACAAAAAAATAGCCTCACCCTTTCTTACGGTGCTTACTTTTAGGTAGGAGTCTAGCTGGCACAATATAAAGCAAAAAGATCAAGGAGAGACGATCTTTTTTTTTTTTTTTGGTCAAAGGGCTGTGAAGGAAAATAAAGCAGAGTGTAGAACTAAAGTGTGTTAAGAAAACAGACTCTTCCATGAAGGTTTGTCCGGGAGAGGTGGCATTTGAGTGTTACGAATAAAGAAGGGGAGCCATGTAAATAAATACCAAGAACATTATTCTAGGCAGGAGGACCAATAAGCTTGTCCTACTCAACGAGGAGCAAGAATAATGGAGAGGCATGAAGAAGGAATGGGATAAGCGATACATCCAGAAATAGGCCACAGGCCTCAAAGATCCCTGAGGGGTTGTGGGTGAGGAACGGTGTGGAAACTCTTTGGAGTAACATGCACTGCAACATTTCTTGACCTTATTTACGACTAAAAAGAGATCACACTGATTGGGGAAAAAAAAAACAGAACTAAGGTAAGAATGGAAGGCAGGCGGGGAGTTAGGAGAAGCCGTGATGGGTCTAGAAAACAAGGAAAGGTAATTCATTGATAGGTGTGTACATGTGGCGAGGGGTCAGGTTTGGGAAATGTGTCCAAGGTAAAAACAACGCGGTTGCTGGCTCCTTGGACATGAAGGGTGAGGAAAGAGTGGAAACTGGAATGGTGCAGGTATCCGATTTAAATTGCTGTGGGAATATCGGTGACGTTTACGGAACAGAGACAGTGCAGGGTGATAGACAGGGGGAAGTAAAGAATCAAGAGTTCCGTTTGGCAGCTCCTAAGTGTGAGATGCCAATTAGCCTTCCACATGGAGATGGGGGGTCGTTAGTGGGAGAGTTACTCTGGAGGCAATGTGAGAGGTTAACGGTGGAGATATACATTTCAGTGTTGTCAACATATGGTTCATATCTACAGTAATCAGTCTCAATGATAACAGTTCTGGAAAGTTCATTTAGAGCCGAGAGACAAAGATTGATTCCAAAGCCACTCCACCACTCAGCCATCAGGAATGGGCGTTATTACGGTTTTACTGAGCTCTGGCTCATCCAGCTCTCCATCTTCATTACTAATCATCCTTTCAAAGGGTTCAGGGAGAAGCTTAATTAGAGCATTGAAACTGATCAAAATTTCATATTATCGTCTAAAATGTCAGGGGTGGAAAGAGGCTTATAGTTGCTTATGGTTCGTCTACTATAGCTGACTCATCTGCACCAATATCCCATTTGTTTCTTGCATCATTTCTAAGGAATAATCTACAGAGTCCCTTCTGGATCGTTGAGCAACACTTGGGATAGAAGTTATAGTTTCTATTATTTAACATTTTTGGTCATCACAGATACTAACAACGGGAAGAAATCTTAGATTACTTTTTATTCAACAACTAAGATTCCAGATGATAAGACTGATTCTGATATTGTATAAATCAGTGTTTTACTCTTACAGCTTTGATTGTGTCCTGACTATGGAAAGGTGCAGGACCTGGGTGTTTTCATTCCCGCCAGTGTTGTCTGAGCCAAAATTAAACAAAAGGGATAGTAGGTTGCTGTAGGAGAAGAACAGAATGAAGATCAAATAAGCTGCCCATCGTTTACTTGCCTCTTCTGATGATACCAGACTGGATAAATTACAGTGATATTATATGTATCCAGTATATTGGGGAGGTCTAATATGTATCTGGTGCTAATGATAGAGAAAAAGATATAGTCCCCACTCCGAAGGGGCCAAGAGCCAAATAGATGGTAGAAGCAAGAAAATGCAACAGTATTTAAAATGCTCTCAACGTGTGGCTACAGGAACTGGGAACAGATGATATGTAGGAAGATGCCCAATTCAATTCTTGTCCATTCTCCCCTGAGTATATTGTACTCCCTGATCAAATGGTATTAAACTACAGAGAGAACATTCTAAGATGGGAAGGGGCACCATACTTTCCAAGGTTGTTTGCTTTATGCTACTTTTTTTCAATGAAGAAAATCTGTACAGGCTAGAAAAATATATAAGGATTAACCTACTAACAGTCAGCATACTGTGCATTTATGGCATGCCAAGTAAGTTATTGACGCTTCTCTAAAGCAAGCTTCAGAGTTTAGAATCTTCTGTACAATGAAGCAGAGGACCGGCACAGAGGTGAGCTGCTTTCCCAAGGTCGGAGTCGAGGCTCTGAGCCAGTGCATCCAACCTCAGAGGCGGACGCTCGCTCAGCCCTGACTGCTAACCAGAGGGCGAGCGTGGAGAAAATCTAACTTATAAGGAATCAATAAAACAAGTCAGGGCAGCTCGTCTTCGGGTTAAGTATCCCGACAGCCTCTGAGCTGGTGAGGATCCCACAGTTAAAACGTGTACACACCCACAATAACACAAAGTCTTTTTCCCTAACGCTAGGCGTTCTGTGTGACTCCAGACAGTGAGGTGAAGCATACGGTATGAAAGTTACTGGGCAGAATTGATCTAATAAAAGTTATGTGTTTATTTTAAAAAAATAAAAATCTCCTCAATCATTAGATAATAAGCAAACTAAATAACCAGAATTGTTCGATTGTGCGTCGCCTCCCGCAATGATGACCGACCCAATGAATGGGTTTTGTTGTAAAAGTGTTTAAGACATAGACAATGTATAATTACATTTCAACTACGCCTTAGAAAGCTTCACCTAAAATAAAAACTAACTGCAAAACTTTAATATTTCTGGCCAGACTATGGCCTACAGCCAGCCACAGAAGAATACATCAGTAGAGTATAGTCTTGGCTATCCTCCAAGAAAAAAAAATGTTAAAAATGATTTGAAACAAATTTTAATATACCTAGTGGTACAATGGATAACGGGTTACATAAAGTCTCTGGATATCTGCTTTTTTCACCTGTAATATAAGAATAAGAATGCCTATCTTGCAGAAATATCGTAAGGATTGAATTAATTCATACATAATACCATCCACAACTTCTGGTATACGGCACATGCTAAATATTTTCATGTTATATATGTAAATGAATAACAGAGTATTTACTTAGTGACAGTCTTTTAAGGGCGACCAATGAAAAAATGGTGCATCTATTGGCATATGCTTGCCATTAATTTTGTGAGCCTGTTTTTAATTCACTTTGTCATTTTTGTAAATTCATCATTGAAAATGATATTCAAATGTATCAAATACAGGACTATGAAAAAATGAACTGAGCACACAAAAGCAACTGCAGTTAACATAGCAGAGTCCACCTCTTCAGATTTCATCATGCTGTGACCTCTTTACCCAACACAGAGAGTGTCAGCTATTCCCGGTCTGCCAACTGCTGTACATGGCCTTGCTGGAACTATTCCAATGTCTTCGTGTCAGACCAAACTCGGGTTGACTGATATGGAAAATGGCCTGTGTTTTTTTCTGAAGCCAAAACTTGTAGATGTGCATTTGATTTAGTTTTAGCAGTTCAAGGAATCTAAGGAGCATACAAAAATAACCTACAGAAACCTCAGTTCCTGGTATATAAAGAGGTTTGCTTTTTTTACGGGGCCGAGGAACACAACATAAAATGGGGTTAAAGGAAGCAATCCCTTTTTTAAGCCAGGAGGTCCAGCCTTTCTTTCTGGAGACTTTGTTTTCAGATGGGAGATTTCTAGGCACCTATTATTAACTCACCTGAGGATTTCCTCCAGTAACTTATATAAGTTCTGTATTTTCCATCTTTTGCATCTCTTTTTTTTTTTAAGATTTTATTTTTATTTATTTTTAGAGAGAGGGGAAGGGAGGGAGAAAGAGAGGAAGAGAAACCGCAATGTATGGTTGCCTCTCACATGGCCCTCACTGAGGACCTGGCCCGCAACCCAGGCATGTGCCCTGACTGGGAATCGAACCGGGACCGCTTGGTTCCCAGCCCGCGCTCAATCCACTGAGCTACACCAGCCAGGGCCATCTTTTGCATCTCTTAACGTTCCTGAATTGGTTCTTCAGAATTAGAAGCATGTGCGTTAGTTATTTGCATTCATAATATGAAATAGTTCAAGGGCGAATAGGAAACACTACTTTATATTACCTATGACTGAAATGCTAATTTCTCCATCATCACAAAAAGTCAAAATTATCTCTGGATTCCTTCACTGCTATATAAGATTCACGTGCCAGGACACTGATATCATGTATATTTTATTAAAACCTCACTGAGCACCGGCCAAGATAACTGTTCATACCTCCAGAATTTTTATTCATGTTTATCCACAATGGGTGAAAGCAGCATGCAAAATAAATGAAGAACGATACCACAAATGTCTTTAGAGGGATATTAGAAGGGAATCAGCAGAGAGGGCTCATGAAAGTTGCATGAACTGTGTATTATCTATGCGTGTACTGCAATGGCCAGAACACTCAGTATGCCACGCTCCACACCAGCCCAAATAATACATTTGTCACATCATGAGTTTTCACTTGGAAAGGGAAAGTTAGTTCTGCCTTTGTTTTTGCTTTTTTAAAATGTATTTGTCTTTAACAGTGCTGTTCACATGGAAAGTCTCCACATATTTTCACGACTCTTTGAAGCCAGCCCTTTGTATGGAGATGTCAAACATCTATGCTCTATTAGTGTCTCCCCATTAGCATTGTTTTCTTAGCTTGAGTGGGGCTCAATTTCCTAATGGCATTCCTTTTGTCACAGTGTGACTAATGAATATTGAAAATGAAGACAGAAAATAACGTGCTCAAGACAAGGGCAATAGGTTAAAACAGTGGCATCTTTAAAACTTCCCGTAAAACATATCTTTCAGCCTAGGAATCATAGAGTAAAATGAAAGAGGGAGAGAGCCCCTTCACTTAGAAAGGCATTTTTTTTTCCTAATTAGCATGGGTCAATTGGGGCTGAGGGGAAAATGCATGAAGATGTTCAGACAGTGGAATGAAGGTGCTGTTCATGAACTGCAAGGTTAGCAAAATCTGTAAGGGAATACAAACACACATGTATTTTATTATTATTGTTTATGTCTTTGTCTCTTTGGGAATGTAAAGGATATGGTTTTGTAGAAACAGAAGGTCAGAGCTGGGAATAAAAATTAGACATAATTTAGTCCAGCCTCTTCTTTTAAAGATGAAGATGCTACAGCCCAAAGAGGTCAAGGGGATCGCGTAAATTCACATAACTCGGAAGCGTGGGAAGGAGAAAAGTGATCTCCTGTCTCCCGGTGTCGCCCCTCCCATTTCATTCTGCTCTGTGAACTGAGTGACCTGCAGATCAAGCACAGGTTCAAAGAAAACTTCAGAGATGACACCCTGAACCTTTTGTTGACCCACTACTGATGACGAGTGGTTCCAAATATCTCAACCATTTTCACACTGAATTCTCATAATGTAGCAAGAGTGAGGTAATCTGGTAACAGTCTGAATGCATGACCACTGCCCTGAAATTGGGCATCCTTCATTTCAAGTCCAAGGTCTGTAACTTCTATTTATATGACCTTGAACAAATTACTTGATTTCTCTGTGCCTGGATTGGCTCATTTGGAAAATGCACATTATCATAATCCCAAATTCATATGGCCATTGTGATGCTTGAAAGTGTGCACACAAAGTGTTTATTGAACTCTCTAGTCCTAAGTTAGTCCTCAATATATAGCAGCAGCCATTATTATTAGTTATTATTCTTAATGATAATAAAGAAATCTTCCATTGCCTTGGATGTAGCCCATTAGACTGATGAATTTATCTACTTTCTACAAGAGTGTGGTTTCCATTTGGGGACAATGAAAAGCCTGAAGAAGAGATTGGTGGATTCTCCTATAATAAATGAGTACACACCAAAAGATCCACTGTCTCATTGGCTTCAAATATATAGGCAGAAGGTCTGTTTTGACATACTAGATTCCGTATCCTTTTGCAGTCTTGTAAAGTTCAGTCAAATGAAAACCACACTGTAGGTCATGTTCATTGTCAGGAGGCCCTAATCACCAAATTGAACTGTAGCTCAGAGCACAATTTGAGCTAAGACACAAACAACTAATTGATTTACAAATGACTTGAGGTCCAGAACTTCATTTGTAAGTAACTCATGGACTTAACTATCCCATGAGAATGACCGACTGGTAGAATCATAAAATAATCATAATAGCAACCACTCATAATGAAGATAGCCCAGCGGTTAGATTAGTTCCCTTTCTTAATGGAGACCCTGCACAGTGTGCATTTAATGACATTGCCTTTGATGAATATGTGCATTATGTACAATATATTGGTCACTTGCTCAGCAGAATCTTCCTAGAGAAAGATTGTACATGATGATGTTTCACCCGTTCTATCTCCATGAAACATATCTAATCACAAGCTGGACAACAGAAGACTAATCAACCCCGGTCCGCAGATGCGCCTGCTGAGCTGATGCACTGAGAAAATTTTTACAACAGTTCCTGGAAAATAAATTCACCTGTGACTCCTCACAGACTCTCTGGATGGGCATTTAAACTCTATCCCCAAGGCCCTCTTCCCATATTACAACATCAACACATCAGTCCTGGGAGTTAATAAATAAAATCTGATGAGGACTACGTTAACATTTATGTTGAGCTTAAATAAAACATGAAACTAACATCTTGAAAGACTCTGCATTCCGCGAGGCACTATTCACACCACACTATTCAAGAATTATTCATGAAGCTTCAGCGCTTCTCCAGTTTTCATTGTTCTATCTGCTTTCAGTTGAAGTCCTTCCTTGCAAGGACTGTTTTCAGGTATTCCATCTACCTAGCCAGGAAGTGTGCAATAACAGGAAAAAACAGTTTGAGCACCTAATGATGCCTAAGTGCCTTAATTGCTTGACGATCTTCCTTCCTGATTGTTAACTATCTCTGTTGGGACAGGGAGGGTGTTGGTGGAAGGAAAGGGAAGAAGGGAAAGGTTTGCATTTAGAAAAAGCAGATTAACCAGATCTTGGAAAAGCTAAGGCTAATAATCTCCTAGGTTCCAGGTTCAGTCAAGTCTGAGTTATTTTCTAATGATTTTGTCACACATGACACAGTTTTAGCTTTAAGCAAAGACCCAGGGAATGGATACCCAGTGTCCACGGTTTATTAGCAACCATCCTCAAAGCTTCTTGCCCATTTGTGGAAGAGAAAGCCATGTTTTGCCTTGGATTTTTCTCCTCCATACTCAGTTTTTCAGTCTCATGGAGAAAGTGAATGAGATAAACTGACCCACTCCGACATCGTTCTGCCCTGCTAGGTGGCTCAGGCCCCCCTGGTCTCTGAGAATTGCTTGTAAAGAAAGGTTTTCTCCCTCAATAAATCACATTCCTCTTCCTCTAGGAATTCTTCATGGTCCGAATTTGCTAAGTCAGAAACCAAGGACTCCTCAGTGACAACGGACGGTTATATCTATTTCTTCAGTGGTTTATAAATAGTTTTTAAAGCACTTCCACACACATTTTCTCATTTGATAATAATGAACATTTAGTTCCACTGAAAGGGTATGTTAGCCTGGGAAAGGGACTGTCGCAGATCTGACATTTATGGGATTTCACGCAGGGCAGAAATTAGCATGAAGATGCCAGGGCTGTTCAAGTGTGTAAGACCCATAGTCCGTAATCAGAGACACGGCGTCATTTGTATTTACAGGCAAGCAGAACTGAAAATGCTGATCATGAAACATTCAGCAACATTATTTCTCTCTCTCTCTCTCTCTCTTTTTAATGTGGTCATGCATTTTTAACTCTGGTAATATCCAAAACAATTCATGCAAGTTTAAAAGATGGAAACTGTTTTGACCCAAACTATACATTAGTTAATTAAAAAGAGAGAGAAAATAGACTACCAAGCATATGTAAAATAGTTCTTTCAGTTGGAGTGTTTTATTTAGTTTGAAATTACAGTGTTTAATAAAGGGAGGGTAGACTAAAGCAATTTTTGTGATTAAATATGGATTATGGTATTTATATTCTGCAATAACATGTAGGTTTCCCCCATGACACAATCCCTTTTATCATTTGTCACACCTAATTTCTATATCACAGCCCTAACCCTTTATCATAAAGAAAGTAGCCATTGCATTTAAAAAAAAAAAAAAAACGTAGACTCTACACTTAAAAGATTTTGTTTGTCAGGAACAAAGTGGCAAATATGTTTCTCTATGCCTTAAATCTATACATCCTTTATAGTTTTTATATGAAAATATTTATGCTATCAAATAAAAAACATTTAAGGACCTTATTCTGAGGAAATATGATTTTGAATATGGTTTGGATCGTTTTTTTAAGTATACATTTTGATGGAACAAAACATGTATTCGGAAAATATGCACAGCTCATAAATGGATCAAGTCAATTCATTCTTAAGAAGTGAATCCACTTGTTTAAACACAATGCAGATCACATTTGAACATTACTGGCACCCCAAAAGCTTCCTTCATGTACTATCCCACTCACACCTATGTCGTCTCCCCATTGATTCATTTTGCCTGTTTTAAAAATGTATACCAATGGAGCCATACAATGTGGTTACATTTAAATAGTTCCCCTGAATGTTATATTTGTGATACTCATCAATGCCATGACATGCAGAATACAGCAATGGTTTGACTACCTCTAGTTCAAGTGACTAAGAACAATCTCCTATGAATATGCATTTCATGGATTTGATTGTATTCCTGTTGGGTATGCCCTTTGTTTCAATATTAGGCATTCTGGTGGGTGTATGATGTCTGTCCAGGTAAAGTCCAGCCCTCGTTAAATATAATGAGAATGGTTTGTGTGACATGGATGTAACCCGGGAGGCAAGGAGAGTGGACTGGAATGTGCATGTGTGGACAATGAGGACTTCACTGTACTAGTCAGTGAGGGTAGTAGACACTGTTGAATGAGCATGTGGCAATGACATTCAAAATTACTGAGCAAGTAGAGCAATGTATCTGGATCAAATTTTGCGTTAAGCTTGAACATTCCTCCATGGAAACTAATCAGATGATTCAGAAGGTTTTCGGGGATGATGCAATGAGCACAGTGCAAATAAAAGTGTGGCACAAATGCTTCAAAGATGGTCGAGAATCTGTTGACAGCGATCCACATTCTGGAAGGCCTGCAGCAAGTGGAACTCCTGAGAATGTTGAACGTGTACAGCCTGCAATCAACACAGATCAGCGACCGACAGTGTGAGAACTAGGGATTCTTGCACTGTCAGTTGATCTGGGGATTCCAAAAACTACTGTGTCTGAGATACTGACACGGGATCTTGGCATGAAACGTGTCGCGGCAAAATTCATTCTGTGGCTTCTGCTACTAGAGCAAAAGGAACATCATGCTGCTGTTGCTAATGCCTTGATTCAAACTGATACCAATGAACCAGATTTCTTCAAGAAGGTCATAACCGGAGATAAATTGTGGGTCTGTGGCTATGATCCAGAAACAAGGCCCAGTTATCCCAGTGCAAGTCGCCTTGTTCTCCACACCTGAAGAAGGCGTGGCAAAGCTGCAGCAAGATCAAGACTGTGTTTTTAACTGTGTTTTGATTGGGAAGGTGTTGTCCATCATGAGTATGCTCCTCCAGGGCAAACAATTAGTAAGAAGTACTACCTCAATGTTCTTTGTCAGCTGAGAGATGCAATGTGATGAAAATGGCTGCAGCTGTGGGCAGCTGGTGATCGGCGGCTTCATCATGACAATGTGTCCACTCATGCATCACGTCCCACGCAGTTTTTTGACAAAACATCGAATCACCCAGGTGACTCCGACCCTCTACAGCCCAGATTTGGTGCCCTGTGACTTCTGGCTTTTCCCAAAACTAAAATCACCTTTGAAAGGGAATAGATTTCAGACTGTTGATGAGGTACAGGAAAATATGATGGGGAAGCAGAGGGTGATTCCAACAAAGGATTTTTCAGAGTGTTTTGAACAGTGGAAGAGATGCTGGGAGAACTGTGTGAGGTCCTAAGGTGCCTACTTTGAAGGGGACTGAGGCATCATGGTCCACGTACAATGTTTCTTACATCTTGTATCTTCTTCAGTAAATGTCTCTGTTTTTCATAGCACGTGGCTGGATACTTTATGGACAGGTTTGTATATTATACCTGTGTATGGCTTTAACTTACATGCCCCTACTGACTTATAATGTTAGATTTCCTCTTAGGAAAGTTGCCTGATGAGGACTTTGCCTTTTGTATTGGATTGTTTACCTTTTCCTAATTAAATTAGCAAAGTACGTTGATAGAAAAATTTATAAACTGATTGCATAGATGAGTACATAGACAGACAACTGATAGACTGATAGACAGATAGTGATATAACCTATGTATTGCTGGTAATACTTTCTTTCTGAAATCTGTTTTCTTTGACGTTAACATAACCACTTTGGCTTTTTTTTAATTAATGGAGAATAGTACCATTTTTATTCTTTCACTTCTAACTTGTCTTTATAAAGTGGAATTTTTTGTTTTGGTAGACAGTTTATAGTTAGGTCTTGCTTTTCCTCTTTTAATTCAAACCTGACACTCTCCACTTTTAAATGGGGTTTTAAAACCATTTATTTTCAAGGTATTATATAGTTGGGGTTTAATCTACTATCTTCCTCTTTCACTGCTATTTGTCAGATTTGGTTTTGCTCCATCTAAATTTTTGATCAATGGCCATTTTATCACTAACTCTATTTTTAACTTTTTTTAATTTTTGAATAAATGTCTTTGCTGTGTCTACATTTTCACTCATCTTCTTTTTTGCATCTAACATGCTGATAATCATATTCACTGTATCTTTGCACTTTAAATATTATAGATTTCCTCTCTAAAGTTTGATTTCAGTCTATTTTTTGTATCTTAACATGTTCAATCATTCTAGTTTCTTAAACATATGAAATAGAGTTTTAATAATTTTTTACTGCATTACTCCACTAATTCTATCATCCATGTCATATCTTAGCTAGTTTCATCTGATTTTACTCTTAATTAGTTGTATCTTCTTGTTTCTTAACATGAATCATTATTTTTTAAATGGTGATATAAGCATTGTAAATTTTACCTTGTTTATTTCTGTATTACTTTAACAATGCTGTGATGAAGTTACTCAGAACAGTACGGTCCTCCGAGTTGTTCTTTTAACCTTTTTCTATGTGAGGCCAGCAAGTATTTATTCTAGAGTTAGTTTTCATTCACTACCCTTTATGGTATCAACACTTCACTCAATGTCCTGCAAATGAGGTTTGTCTCTCTAGCTGTGGGAAAGGCTTTATTCCTGGTACCATGGAATCTCTGGGAATTGTTCCCTCTGAATCTTTTTAATGGTTCTATCCAGCCTTAATTTGTTTCCTCACATTTGTGTACCATTGGTACTCAAGAACACAAGAGGGACCCTCTGCAAATTTCTGGAAGTCTATCTCTGTGCAGCTCCCTCCTTCCTGATACTCTTCCATTCAAACTCCAGCTGTCTTTGCCTCCTCAGATCCCCACCCCAGTCCCTGCAACTCTGGGACCCTGGCAGGCTCTTCCCGAACTCTTCCTCCTTTCTCTGTGACCTGGAAACTTTCTACAGATAGTAAGCCTGGGCTAGGGTAGGATTGACTTGTTTTCCCTATCTTTGGGAGAGCTGTCCTTCCTTGTCTGAGTTTGGCTAAAACCAGAAGTCTTTTATCTAAGAGTTTTTCGTAAAGGCTGGCCATTTTGGGTAAGAACAACAGTTTTGGTAGAAATAACATTTATATCCAGAACAAGACATATGTCTTCTTCTGGTAGTGTGGAGGGACCGATCGATGGTTGACTTGTGTTTGCATTTTATTTTTCATTGGTAAGGGTCAGTTCACTACAATTTTCAAATGACTTGAGGGTGAACTCTCAAGACTTCCTTTAGGAGGCTGTAGGTTCTTAGCGTCTGAATGTTTTTTCTCAACCATCATCTCAATGTCTGTTGGTGAATAATATACAGAGAGTGACGGGAACCTAAAGGAACACAAGGCCTTGCACGATGACAGAGGCAGAGGGTCCCTGGAGTGAAAAGGGTGTGAGAACGAAAGAGACACCGGCTCAGACGTTAGGGTAGAAGTCTGTGGGCACACCAGTCTTTCCAAAGCGGTCCAGACACCCTGGGCCTGACACAGTACCTTTCCCAGTCTCACGCGTTCTTCCCAGCACCCGCTGGAAAAAATCACAAGGTATGTGTAGATTTTCCTTTCAGTCCCTGGCTCCTAGGGATGCCAAACGGCTGTCAGCTCATCCTTGAACTTGGAAAATTCATTAAAAGTTAAGCTGTTCTTTTTCTTCTTACCCACACCTGTAGTGATTTTCTTCTTTTTCCCACTGCTTTGTCAAGGATGACAACAGTCACCCGTCTGTCCCCCCGAGGATGGGCTCAACACTCTCTCCATTTCAGCGCATTATTTCATCAAACGCTCAGCCCTCTGTTGGGATTCATAAACACACTTTTGTAGGTTATCCAGCAAATGTTCATGGCTAAGGCAGGGGCACTTCTTTCCTGCAACTTCTACATCCTAAGAGGAACCATAAGTCGAGGCCTAGTATTTTTTTTTAATTTTCTGTTTTTAATTTTACTTTTCAGTTCCAGTGTATATTCAATATTATTTTGTATTATTTTCAGGTGTACAGTATAGTGGCCAGAAAACTATGCCTCAGTGTGTATAGAAAAGTACAGGCTGATCTTGCTTTAACTATACCCTGCCTCCAAACAAAACTTTATATTTACTAATACCCAAGCATAGATATCATACATTCAGGTTATTTCTTCTTGAGAGTGTTTTTTTTTTCTTTAACTGGTAATTCTTTTTCATATCCTAGAACTAGATCAATATAATCCCTTCATTGAAGCCATGGCTTATTCCACAACCAAAAGTAGTTATTGCATTAAGGTATCAATTTACCATTTACTTTGGACCAAGTACCCATGTTAGAACACCGTAATGAATAAAGCAAATACTTCTGTGCTCATGAGTCTTATATTCTAGTGGGGAAGAAAGAAAATAGACATAGAATGAAGTATATAAAAAAGTTTGTGCGGATAGAAGAAAGTGTAGAGCAGGTAAGAGATAAGACAGGCTGAAAGCATTGATGGGTAGGAGTTTTTAATATGGGGAGCAGATTAGGCCTCGTTGAGAAGACGGCATTCACACAAGGACTTGGAAGAGCTGAGGGGCTGCACCGAGTGAACAGCTAAGGAAGAGCAGATCCAGCAGAGGCACGCTGCTCAAGGAGCGCAAGGAGGAATCTACGTGCCATGTTTGAGAAACAGCAAAGATGCTCTTACAGAGTGAGTCCAGGGAAGGAGTAGGAGATGGGAGTCATAAAGCTGCACGGAGAAAACAGTTACATTCGGCTTTAACCCTGAGTAAATTGTGAGCAATGAAAAACTTCGAGGAATAACATGGTCTACCTTATACTATCAAAGGATAAGGTTGGTTGCCCCCAAAACATGTTATGCGTACCTTCATTTTAATACATAACAGAATTAAATTGTCATGCTGAATCTTGTTATCCCTGTCCCATAGTCTGAAGTTCTCAAGAATAAGAACCATGTTTTATTGGTCTTTGTATCTGTAGGTATAAGCCCGTACATACCCAGGACCCTGCATGTGGCTAGTAAATTCAGATGTAGATTTAATGACAAAATATTGCCTGTCCAGGATGTGTCAGGAGCAGAGAGATGCTGCTGCATATTAATTCGCCTCACCGTAGAAGTCTGTGGTAACTTAACGCACATTCCGTCTGCGTAGTTCTTTCACTCACCTTTGGGTGACTCCAGAGAATCCTCTTCAGCTGCAAAGTCCTAACTTGGACCAAAAATATATATATAGCTTTCCACACATCACCTAAACACCTGACATAATTTAAATGAAATCGAGAATGAGGGCAAAAAATCATTTAAGTTCTAATAAGGTCAGTCATAAAGTGAAAGTTTATGTGTATTTCGACGCTTCTATTTTTTTCCACAGGAATCCTAAAAACTGTGTAATACTTGTTTCATTTTAGTAATGGAAATGCTAATATTATTTAAAAATTAGCATTTGAACCCAAAGATACCACTTTCACAATTTCAATGTCTTTTTGCCTTCTCAATCCATCAGCAGAAAGTCAATATGCATACATTATAGGAAATTTACGCAACTACACTATAGAGATATGTTATCTTGACATATATTCATAGAACTAAATGCACATATGAAAAAAAAAAACATTATCACCAAATTTAGGAAAACTCCCTTGTATTTAAAAACAATGTTTTGTGTCAGTGGCAAAGGATGAGATTGTGGCGTATCCAGAGAAGTGAAGTTTAGTAGCTTATTTTCCTGCATCTGGAAATCCTGAGTACTTCAGGAAGATCCCATATCAATTTCTCACTTCAGCTTAATGTGCCTCTTAGAACGCTTTGAACAATACATGGGGCTTTAAATTGCAACCTTGGTTCTTTTTATCTTCTCATAGCAGAAATAAGCCTTAGCAATTTTTCTTTCTCCCTGCTTCTGCCTGTTACCTGAGTGCTCTTCCTGTCCAAGGCTACTCTATTCTCACCTAAAGAATAGTACCTATCACTTCCTGAAATGGCTCTGGCAAGGGGCAAATCCGAAAGATATATAAGAACAATTCCAACCAACAGTGAATGTACAGACAAGTAGATAAACGGATATATATATACATGCCTACACATATGCACTGGGTAGACTGTGTGTGTGTGTTTGTGTGTTTGCCCATAGTTGTTAAAAATTTTAAACTCCAAGATAAGATAAATTGAAATTAGAAGCCCAACTTTGCTATCATTTTAGCATCATGAACATCAGCAAGCAGCAAGCAGCCTCAAACTCAGCCGTCACATCAGTGCAACGGAAATAATGATGCCATCTGTGGAAGGTATGGCAAGGATATAATGACATAAGGAAATTAAAAGCAACAGTGGAAGCTAAAAGTACTCATATAAAAGTAGCAGCTTTCTAAAACTTCATGTCTAATTAGGACCTCTGTGTTAATACCTAGTACGTCCATGTGCAACTTGCATCAACTTTAGTAAGTTTCAATACAAAGCAAGGGGCCAATATCAAATCATTGGAAGCATTGCAATACAATCATTTGGCCACCAGGGTATAAAATTCCTTTGTTTTTTATAACATCTCTGGTGTAATCTGAAAATCTCATCAAGAGTGGCACTGTATCACCATTTTAAAGGAACTTGCTTCTCAGCGCTTCTTCTCAATTCTTTCCAATTTCCTGTGATGTACACATCTGTCCGTTGTGATGGGAAGCCATGCCAATAGGTGGGCAGAGGCGGGCCATGCATCGATCTCTGTGACATGCCATTAGCCTCTCCTTTCACTTAATCCTATCTGATGAGCCTTGACCAGTTCAATTTTCCCACCAAAGACACTGTGTTGAATAGAATTAGAACTCCCCTGCTCTGGTGTCATGTTTCATGCTGAAGCAAAGTTGGGTTCTTTCTAACTCTTCCCATTTTAGGTCATCTTTGCTAATTCTCTATTCTTTTGTAATCCATACATGTAATGGAGAGCAAAACATCCCTACTAGCCAGGCCAAAATTGGTCAGTCCTTCCTTTGGAATGGTGCTAATTATACCGTATTGTAGATTTGTTCAGAACCCAAGAAATCTGGAATGGTTATCTTGCTGTTTGCAACAGAATTATGAATTTACATTTTAAAACATCACTCTAGTTCCATCTATGGGAAAAAGGTATCTGTTCATTCTGAAATTTCATTGCTTTCCCTTAAATTAATACATGGTAGGGATAAGAAAGTTCCAGTGACCAAGGATCAACTCCTTCCAACAGAAAATCTCTGCAACTTTCTGTTTACACTGATTTTTTTTTTTGCTTACTAAAATGATGTTTCAGTCATAAAATTAAACATCCATTTATAAACAGACATCAACATGCCCCTAATCACCAATTTTGTCATTCTTCAGGACTTCGGAGTAGAAAGTTTGTTAGGGAAATAGAAGAGTACATTTCATCAGAAATATATGCCACTGAGAAATAAACATGGCATAGCTCATAGCATTAATATATATCTAGATACTAGAATTCTATTTCTTTCCCTGTTCTTCCCTCTCCTTTTCCCCCCTATGTATTGAGTACACTGTATATTTTAATGTCTACAATAAGCATCTCAGGTAGCATTTGTTAACGCATTCTATACATGAAGAAAAGAAGGCAGGAAAAAGCAGCAACAAATAACTTAACAATCCTATACATAAAAAATATTTTGACTTTTGCCTATTTCTTCCCCGTATGTCCCCAGGATAGTGAAAGCAGTTCTTACAATTTCGTTCACCATTTTCAGGGACCTTCCTTTCATTGTTACTGCCTGAAAAACCTCCTTTGCAAAATATCAGTGAAACTCTTATCAACACTAAGATAACGGCCACAGCTAACTGACATGTAATGGCACAAAGGGAGATCAATGAACAATCACTCACAGTGACAGTTTGCACGTGTTTGCGTGGTGGTAGGGGTGAATGTGAGTGTGTGTGTGTCTGTGGGAGGGTAAGTGTGTACACGGCAATCTTCATTGGCATTCCATTGACTAAATGGAAGGGAACACGAGACACTTTACCCCGCAAATTCCCCTCAATCTCTGCCCTCATTCCCACTGTACTGTTTGGGATTGATTAAACGTAATCTCCTTTGGTATCAGAAATCATGGTTCTCCCCAACCCTTGTGGCAGACCTGCCCCTCCATTCTACCCACAGGAAACTTACCCAAATGCCACATTCCTTCTGGAGTTTTTCTTGAATTGTATATTCGTGTCCTCTGGCTGCTGCAACACATGAACACAAATTTACTGGCTTCAGACAACATAAACATATTATCAGAGAGTTCTGGCGGTCGGAAGCCTCACCAGGCTACAATCAAGGTGTTAGTAGGGCTGCTTTCCTTCTGGAAATCTTAAAGGAGAACTTGCTTCCTTGACTCTTGTGTATTATAAGAGTCACACAAGCCCTTGGTCAGGGTCCACTTGCTCCCTGCCCCCTGCCAGCTCTGTAACATCCTCAGCTAGCTCTCTGATTCTGACCTACTTAGAAAACCCATTGGAATCAGGTTAAATCCACCACAATAATCTTGGATTCTCTTCCCATCTCAGTACCCTTGATTTAATCATGTCTGCAAAGTGCCAAGTCTCTTTTGACAAGCAAGGTAATATATTCACAGTACTGGGGACTAGGAGACAGACACCTTTGCAAAGGGGCAGTATTCTACCTATCACCGATGGAAATCAATCTCTTCTCTCTCATATTTCCATGTGTTCACATTGCTTTTACATTTTGTATTTAATATGGATTATATGCTTTTTCGTTATGCTATCATTTCATCTCTTCCTTTAAAAGGTAGAATCCCGGAAGACATTAAAATCGTATCTCTTCAACTCTATTTAAAGATACTGAGAATATTGCTGCCTCTTGGACACCTTTTGATTCCTACAACAGCCAAAACGGCTTTAGTTTATTAAATTAAACTTACAAGTTTTGAGAGAAACCGTATTAAACTATGAGTCAGGCAGAGCCATAGAAGCAACAGATAATGGCATTACTTGGCTAAGTGACTTGTTTTTGTTGTCGTTGTCACCAGATAGGACAAGATCGGCAACAGCAGGAGCTCCATCTGTGGTCTTTGAGCGAAATAGAGTCTCCAAAGTAAGGCTGGGAGTTTGGGACCTCCTCTAGACTGAGTGATTTTCTAGAACAGGATACATTCAAATTCTGAGAGGCAAGTACCGATCATGAGAAAAAAAACAGAAAGGAGTCATTTAAGTCCCTTATGTTAAATCCCGGTTGCCTTCTAAGATCACTCCTGCGATCGGAGGGGGACAGTTGTGCTTCCACCTCACGCAGAAGGATTTCAACTGTCTTTAGACTACAGTCCAAACCACCACCAACAATAAACGTGTTTGAGCTCTATCATTAGAATGAAGGAGGGAGTCATTGTTATGATAATAATATCTCTGTTTTTAATTATTGGAAGGGTGGGCAGTTGTATTCACTCTGAGACTATGGTTTGGGAAGATAACACAGAACACAATAAATGGTTTCTCCAAATTCAGAAAAAAAAATAAAGTTCAGTTTTTCCATTCATTATGATTATCACCATGCCTACAACCCATGAGCATTTCAAAGGCTTAGAGAAATATTTTGGATGTAAAATATAAATAAATAAAGCCAGAAAACAAGAAAAAATAAAGGAGTTGCTGCAAGGTGAAATATATCCTGTTTTGAGGAAATAAAGACACTACATTTTTAGGTTCAAAGCCTTGTACTATTTATTTCAAAGACTAAACTAAACCTCATGACCTCCCTAAGAGATATTCACTAATAGCCTCAATTTTCAAAGACATATATTAGGAAAAAGAGGCTAATAACATAGAAAACACAAATATGATTAAATATTTATTTAAGTGTAAAAAAACACAACACTAATAAAACTCATTTATTTTTAAATACATAAATTGTTGAAATAGCTATCACAAAATACTCAGGATATTGAAGATATAGTATAGGTTAAGTTTTCTGACTTTGCAATAACTGTTAAGTGGGCACTATGTTTGCTAAGACAGCATCCTCAATTTTAAATTAAATAAGTTACTCGTGACCAAATTATTATAAAACCAAACAATATAAAGTCTTCCAATTTTTCATTAAAGACTGGTGTTACAAAGTTTTAAAATACTGTTGATGTAAGTTTAGAACGCTGAAAATAAACCGTCTGACTAGTGCCTATACTGACAGCTTAGGCACCAGTGAAGGGAATAAGGAAAAAGTCCCTCGTCAACACAGACAAAAGTGTGGTGATACCAGAGGGACGGGAGGTTGGGGGAGGTAGAAGAAGAGGGTATGGGGGGACAGATGGTGATGGACTTGACTTGGGATGGTAAACACACAACATAGTATACCAATGACGCATTATAAAATTGTGTGCCTGAAACCTATATAATTTTATTAACCCGTGTAACTCCAATTCATTCATTTAAAAAATAAAAAATAATTTAAAATAATAATAAAGTCTATAGTTGGAAAAAATAAAACCTGCTTCTTTCCCCATAAATGTATTTTTAGTCATATTATTATTTCTAATGACTACTTAATAACCTGATATTCATTAGTTAACGAAATCTAGTAATGTTGAATCTCAGCTAGTAAGGTTGAAGCTCAATTGCCAAGGAGTAGAATTCTGGACAAAGAAAAACAGGGCTTGACAAGGAGACACAATGATGGGTTTGCATATAAAAAGGTGTGATAGTGAAGTTCATGCGCCGGCTTGCCTGGGCCATGACACCCACATAGTAAAACATGCTCCATGTTTCTGTGAGGTGTCCCTGGATGAGATTAACGTTGAAATCGGCAGAATTCAAGGAAAGCAGATTGCCCTCTGCTGTGGTGGGTGTCATCCAATCAGTTGAAAGACTTAACTGAACAAAGAATGGCCTCCCCTGAGCAAGCGAGTTCTGCCAGCAGACAACCTTTGAGGTTAAACTGCAGATTTTGGATTTATCAGGCTTCCTAATCCTGTGAACCAATTTTTTTGAATAAATCTCCAAAATACTCTATTGTTTATATTTCTCTAAAGAATTCTGATAATCACCAAGGGAGAGAGGAAGGATTCAAGGTCCAGAAATAAAGGAAATAGCAGAGAAAATACTGAGTCACAAATAAGACATATTATCAAGAATAGTATATGCCCTGAGGATGGAAATGAACCTGCACGGGTGAGGTTTGTTTCCTTAAACTAACATCTCTTAGCAGCGAAGGATGGTGCTACATCCTTCCAAACTTGACCCCTAGCGCCTACCTAGGAGAGAGTCGTTATCTCCTCAATTTCAAGTAATGATAGTGAGGCCTGAAAAGTGAATACACAGTCTCAGGCAAATACAACATGTCCGGGAAATTAATAAATTAGAACTCCAGTTTTGTTTTCCAGTCTACCTAGCACCTCAGTCCTAATTTGATGAACCCCCGCTCACCCACCCAAAGCTACCCCTACCAGTTAATCAGATGAACAGGTATCAAGATCCAATGTCACAGGCAAACCGTTACATGAAACTCCAAGTGCACAGCTCATATGCTTTCCAGGTGAGGGCCCCTAACACATTTGCATGTCACCACTAGTTTATGTGACATAATTCATGTAAAGTGTCACAAATAGAAGTGCCAGGTATAACATTCAGGGGTAATTTATATGTACTTCTAAACCCTTGCACGTGTAACAAAGTTAGGGATGGAACATTAACATTCTGTGGGTATTTCACACCTGCAGCCACCACGCAGTGTCCTCGGAATGGAGAGAAACCTTCTCCAGCACCACCCCCCTGGAGGCTGCGGTTTATCTCTTCGATGATTCTGTTGCTCGTTGTAACCCGCGACGTCTGTTAGTATACCTCCAGGAATAAGTTGTCATTCGATTTATTAGTTGGAGTGTCTTGCATTTTTCAATGGTAGGGAAAATTTTATATTGACATATCCGGAGTTTTTATTGAAGTTATATTAGTCCTATCTATCAGAGATATGCTAGAAAATCTATAACTTCCACCAGAATGTTGCCCATGTGAGCAATTCGCTTTATGAAGTGCAATCTTCCAAGGCAGGCGGAGGGCCGCGTGATTCATTTTTCAACCTATGTGATGTTTAATGATTTTGTCAAAATAAAAACTAATACACAGTTCTATGTCCATCATCAAATTATGTGATTCAATTTACAGCTTCTGCTATGAAAAAAGACATTCAGATATGGAGGCCCGAGGAGCAGGAAATTGCTCCAGTCCATACAATTCTCCTTCCTCTCTTGACACAGATATCCACAGTCGGCGAGAAGTTATTTGGTTTATTATTACACTGGGAGGTTTTTTATAATGGAGTAATGACAGGGTTTCATTATGTCAAACATGTAGATATCTGCCTGGAGTATACTGTTGGGCCAGGAATAGGATTATTAAAAAAATGAAGCCATATAAAACAAGAGGAGAAAGGGCTGAAAGGTCTTTATCATCTTGTTTAAACCAATCTTAAATCCCATTTTCTAAACTACTAAACAGTAATTCCCAAGCACATTCATTTTCCTTAACCATCGCGGTCAGAATATGAAGAATTCTTTCAAGTGACGTGTGTGACGTGTGTGTGAGCACATGCGTACAGGGGCATTTTAAAGGGCTGAACATAATTCACGTTCTGTTTTTGTCTGTTTTTTACATGTTATTTTCTTAAGTATTAGATACTGTTAAATAAAGTCAACACAGGGAAGCTTCCCTCTCTTTCCTCCTCCCTTCCCCTCTCTCTAAAAATAAATAAATAAAATGTTTTTTAAAAAAAGGGAAAAAAAGCCTGGCTGGTGTAGCGCAGTGGATTGAGCACGTGCTGGGAACCAGAGGGTCCCGGTTCGATTCCCAGTCGGGGCACATGCCTGGGTTGCGGGCCAGGTCCCCAGTGAGGGCCATGTGAGAGGCAATCATACATTGCTCTTTCTCCCACCCTTCTCCTCTCTAAAAATAAATAAATAAAATCTTTAAAAAAAAAAAGGGAAAAAAAGAAAAGAAAGGCATCAGAACATACATTGAGAGGCCTCATAACCATACATGAAGACAGTTTCATTTCAATATTCTGAGAAAGCAAACAAAGCTCAGAATGATTCCAAGACCAGCCCACAACCCCACAGTTAATCCGTGGGGAGTTTAGGCACATGCTCAGACTTGGGAGAGTCATAGACCTCTATACTTTACAGCATATCCCACAGCCCCTAGAAGTTGGAGAATGCCAACCACAATGGGGTGAAATCACAGACGCGTGTCAGATTCAGCATTTATCCCTAGAAGCTTCAGCACAAAGAATTGACCTTTTTCTGCATGCAGACGATTAGGACCTTGCTGTTAGTCATTTTGCCTTTTTCTCACATGCCAACCATAACTCAGAAAACACAGGTCACGTGGATAGGTAATTCACATCTCCAAGGACAGGTCTGCGCCTGTACTGTATCGAAGATTCGCCTCTAATGCCATCCCAACCAAAGCTTGCTACTACCTTTCAGAGTTTATCTAGAGAAAGCAGAGTGTATTAAAAATAGAATCTCGGGATTTTGTCATGAATACTGTGGCTTATGTAGAATGACATGTTGGGGATCCTGGAATATAAAAGCAGCCACACAAATGAATTCAGGGGTCAGAGGGTTTCATAACAAAATCACTGAAAGGAATAAAAAAGAATCATCAGTTCAGGTGAAATAGTACAATAATGGGCATGAAGCAAACGGATGCCAGTATAGGCAGAGGTCAATACCAGAGGAACTGGTGCAAAAGGGAAAGGCTATGGAACATAAGTTCCAGCAGAAAAATTTTCTGCACTAGACCCACCATCCACAGATTTCAGTTCAGTGAGTTTCAAAAACATACTGTCTTCAACGTAGACCATTCCACTGAAAGTGTGAGCATTCAAAGTTATTTCACGTGGTAGACAGGGACTGAAACCACGTGCTATTGATCTGTGGAGAGAGTGACTTCATCTCCCATTCTTTCTCACAAATTCTCGTAACATTAATAAAGATTCTCAGTTGTATATTAACATGTCTTTAGCACTTGTTCATTTCTCCTGTGTAGTCACATAAAGTTTCCTTTGAAGATACATGTATTTACATTAAAAGGGGGGTCAGTTTAAAGAAGATAAATAGAGACTTTATACAGGTATGGGGAAAATCATGATAGTGTCATCTAATTATTTAACTTGAGAAATGGTGTACATTTAGAGAAAAGGAAGGTGCGATGGTAAATTATTTGAGTCCATTAGCGAAAATTAGGGGACTAGTCTATAGCTGGTCATCTCTGAGATCTGTGAGAAGGAAGGATACTGGAAAGATTCCAGGCCAGCGAGGTAGGAAACAATAGCTTTGCACTTGCAGTTAGAGGAGCAAACCCTGGACGCAAGAAAAATTAGACTTAAGTCCAGACCACTCTCTCCCCAGCATCACGGGAGGGCTGTTCTTGTTTCTTCATCTCTCGTTGAAATTTTCTGGAGCAAGAAACTTTTTTGGGCAGTTCTATTCACCAAAGTTCTTGCAAGCACAGGCTGCCTTTCTGTACCACATGTTCACTCGGAGGATCACTAGTCACTCTTTGTGCAAAACAGTCGTCCCTTGCCATATCGCGGTTCACTTACTGTGGCTTCACTGTATCGCGGGTTTTTTAAAAACAACACATCTAATTCTGTATCATGGCGTTTTTGCTATACTGAGGGATTAAAATTACGTAGGTTTAAGAATGTAGAAAGTGCTTAAGAGCATATGAAGTGTTTATAAGAGTGTGGGAAAGGTTAATAAGAGAGTGGGGAGGGTTTATAAAGCCTTAAAATATATATAAATAATAAAATAAATATCACGCCACTACTTTGCGGATTTTCACCTGTCGCGGCAGTCTCTGGAACGTAACTCCCGCGATAGGTGAGGGATCACTGTATATTCTGAAGTGTCCTGGAGTATGAAGTGTTCTCCACGTGAAACACTTCCTGTTCTTTCCATCATTCCTTAGCTTTCCCTTCACCACCATCACTGAAAGAATTCCAATTTGTCCATATTTTTAAAGCATTACAGCTGGAACTGAATTTGCCATTTTGGGAATCAGCAAGCAGACACCATCCACTGAGCACTAATGTAGAAAAAATTCTCTACTTTTTTCTAGCCCAAGATCACACCAGCTTCATGTGTTCTGTCCAGGACTCCAAGTGCAACAATTGTGACTTGTTTTCTAAAACGGATGGAGAGCGAACACACCTTAAGCAATCATTTCTTTTAAGCTTATATAATTAGAAAACAAACAAAAAAAGTACCCGCTTCTATAAACACACCGTCTTTACCAATATTCTCTACATCCCTTAGGAAATATAAAGACACCAAGGAAGGTGCATAGTAATAGAAGTATACTAGAATTATTTGTTATATAGTTTTCTATTTTTCATGAGAAGTTTTAAAAAGAACTCATATAGCCTCAGAGAGAGGGAGATTCCAAAGATTTGGTTTCCAAATTATTAAAAAAAACCCCACAACTTCCTCATTTTATTTACACCAATTCCTTCCTGTCCCAACATAGCATAATCGCTCGCCAGTGATGTCATTGTGTTACTGGTGGGGGGAGGGGGAGAGAAATCAGTTTATATGAGGCATTTACCCTTTGTCAGGACATATTTCTCCAATACTACCAGTGGCCGAAGACTGCCCATCAGTTCTTACATTAAACCTCAAAAAGTACAAAGCTCTAATTTTCTATCAGAGGAAGACTACTCTCCGTTCTTTCAAACGACCCACTTATTTATAAATGGCCGTTACTGGGTGCTTTTCCTGGAGATCAGTGTCTTTATCCTTGAGCAGCTGATCAATTAGCAGAGTAAAAATAACAGAAATCTCAGTGTAGATGATGTTAGGCAACATTCAAAGCCATTCTTCTTCAAAGAACTCTCATCCAGATGAAGCCGGTCCTTCCATGTTCATTTGCATGCAAACCCCCGGGGGATCTTTTTCAAACGCTTGTGTTGATTTCTGCTTACGGGGTGAAACCTGAGCTTCTGCATTTCTGATAAACTTTTCTTTCTAAAAACGGTTCCACCGGTCCACAGACGACACCTGATTGTTCAGGGGCTAACAGAAAATTGGAAAATTAGAAGTTCCCTATACTTGCCTCCAATTCTATTTTAATGTTAGACCATCTTTCCCTTACTCATAAATATGCATGGCGCATCTGCACTGTTCCAGGCTCTGCTTTAGTTGATGGGCGTTCAGCCCTGATTTCTTCCCAATGCCCTTTAGGTTTAGGTTTAAAAAAAGTAGGTCTCTACTTTAAGACCTTATTGCAGTAGGGCGAGTACGTCTAATACAGCCTTGACCTTAAAGTTAAGTGCAAGGACCTTGAGAATTAGAAATTCTTCACTTTGAAAGCTGGCCCTATCACTTAATCACCTTACCCCCTTGGACAGATTAAACTCTGAGCCTCAGTTGTCTCGTCTATGATGAATTAAATGAGGAATTAAAAGACATAATGTTTGTGAAGCATTCGTACAGTACCTGATATGAGCAATATTTTTTAAAATATGTCAATTGTTATTAGTCTTGCCCCAGTTCTGGCATTTACTGAGCCATAGATAAACCGTGGGCAAATACATGCTTAGAGGTCATCTATGAAGGGCTGGGACAGAAGAGACTAAAGAATAATAAACCGTGTTGGCGAATTCGGAAAGTAGGTCCTAGAGGTACTCACTTCCCCATTCCAGAGAGCTCCGTGGGTGTCAACACTGATTTTTCTGCAATGACAAACATGTCTGTATCTGCACTGGAGCCGCTATGACCGACAAGCCTACCTTCCATACGAGCAGAGGGATGAGACGCATAGGAAAAGGTCAAGGACACCAAGTCATCCATAGAGATTTCACGAAGTATATACAGCTCCGCTGGCAAAGCTAACGAGTGAGTCCTACAGTAAATCAAGCCTGAAACATGGCTGGAGGCAAAAATGACAAAACTGAACTTGTCCTACTTGGGCCACAATATGAGAAGGCAGGGTTCTTCAGAACAGACACTAATGTTGGGAAAACAGAAGGGAACAGGGCAAGAGGGTGATCCAATATGACTCATTAAAAGAAGCCATTGGCATGCGTCTACAGGAGCTGAGCAGGGCTGCTGAGGACAGGATGTCACTTGTTCATAGGGCCACGACGGTGTGTAACACACATATAGCTGCAGGAATACTGGAGACTCCCCGTACTGTGGGTGAAATGCCGTGGGGACTGTGTAAACCTCAGAAGGCAAGGGTGGTCCTAACGCCAGAGGGCACCTTAGACAGAGGAAGGAAGAGAGAAGGAAGAGAGCTCAGGCCCAGGGAGAGGAAGACTTGGTTCTCAGATCCTTCCAATAATCCAGCTGCTGACCTACCATCACCAGCGTGAAATCTGGCAAGCTTTCCTGACTTGGCCCCAGGATCTGAGGAAACGTGATCTAAGAAGAGAGATGTGAAAATCATTCTCTGGTGGAGTGAATAGCGACAGAATCTCCCCCAAGCCCCTGGGTTCCACAGATATGCAGATTGACTATTTGAATGAGGAAGCACCTCCTTGTTCTCCTCTGGGTTCCCTGCTTGCCGGAGATGCAGTTTAGTTTTAGGGGTTATTAAAATGTCATAGTGTTTAAATTACAGGGAGAGAAATATGTGGTCAGACCAAAGCATGGGAAAATAATGTAAGAATATTAATCAGAAGGAATGTCCATTTATTATTTCAGAGGGAAGTTAGAAATCACAGTCCGGGGACAAGAACTATGATAACTTCACATAATTCTGAAATACTAGTTACTTCCTCACATTATAATTTTCTCATATCCTTTTACTTTCCCTATTAATCATAGTCTAATCAAAAAAAAAAAAGGCCCCTATACTTGTCTGTTTTGGTGACCCCAGGAAGAAAGAGCCAAGGACTGTGCCCTGATCTAAACCCAGGCTGGAAGATGAGGCAAGTGTGAATGACGTGAAGGACAGACAGGTAAACTGGGGGAAAATCAATCGGGTTAAACACCTGAAGGCAGTAGGAGAAACCCAGAAGCCATCTCTGTCCGGAGAAAGGGACTTAGCCGTAGAGTGCCGTTGCTGTTTTGAAACCTGCCTTCACAGAGCAGAGGGCGTTCCCTGAGCAGCCTGGCAGATCAGCGATGAGGAAGAAGGCCAAGTATTTCTGGTGGCAGCAACCAGAGTTCCTCACACAAGCTAGACCAGGAAAGACGCGTTTGTGAGAATCAGCTTCTGCTCTGGTCCCCATTTTCCTTTCTGATCTTCCAATGGAGGACAGTTGGGGAGACTGTGCCCACGTGGTGCCATGTCAGAGCCTGAGGCAAGTGTCGGCCCACGTGAAGAGGGTTCCTGGCCCCACCCCCCCGCCCCGTCCCAGCGCATTGACCTTACATGGTCATCCCCTGTGTGCACTGGCATTGTGGAAACTTCCATACTACTCCTTTCTGATAATCATCCTAAGCGAACAACTCTTCCCTGGGATTACTTTCTGTGTTTTCACTCGCAACCAACATGAAATGGGTGAAAAAATGGAAAAAACTGACTTTGCAATTGTTTTGGACTCTTCTGAAAATGTTGTGTCCTCCACTGGAAACATCGAAGAGGTCATTTTGCTTCCCGTCTCCCTGTGGTATACCATGTCCATATTTTTTTATGTCTGCCTTTTTTCATGGCTTCATTTGGATGTGATCCAAGTGGAGGGCGAGACACTGCGTTCACAGTAAATCGAGGTCCAGGGAAGACATGCAAATTGATAAAATGAGGTTCAGTAATGACATAAAAATTGATTCACACAATGCACTTGAATGCACTGTGTAAGAAGCGCCCCTCTTTTCTTCCTCAGTGTTTACAATCTACATTTTTTAAAGCACCACCAAAGAAAATGCCATCCTCATTATAAAACAGAAAGGGCTAATCTAGAAAAGATGTCTGAAATGAAATTACACTGATGCATAAACAACTGGGTTTTATTTCTTTTACCGCCTGCGCTCTAAAATTTTATTTCTGTACTCCAGGCAGATTCTCTCTGCAAGAGGAAAAAATACAGTCCAAGTGACCTCGTGGTTTACCAAGGCTCCATAATCACCACCTATGGGGACAAAGTCTCAGACTCAGAAACAACTCCTCCCATCAGGAATGTAGTTTTGACTGGACAAACTCCAGCCTCCTTCTCCCATCTCTTCACCCCTCTCCACGATGGACACAGGCTCAAGTCTTAGCTGATTTTTCAAATATCTTATGCTCATAAACGTAATAGCTTAATGTTTTATTGAGTTAAAAACATAGTAATAATTATGGTTTCTAGCAAATATAATGGAAAATATTCAGAACACATTTTGCATTATGCTTTAGAACTGACACACCACCTCCACCTTGGTTTTCCACTTTATCCTCTGGCGAATGGAAATACACGGTGCGATCCCATGGTGCAGGTCGGGGACATGGAGTTGCTTGGGGTCAAACAGCTACTGGGTGAAGAAACTAAACTGCGGGATCATAACTTGTCCAACGAGCTAATAGTTGTCTTATGCGTTATCTCAACCTTCTTCAAAAAGTGTCATAAAGTAGGTGCTTGAAAAATACTCATTCCCCAGATGAGGAAATCCCCCTCTACAGATTAAACAAGAATCACAACCACAAAGTCACTGGTTCATTCACCTGATAATATTTAAAGGAGATATACATTTAACTTGGTTTCATTCTAAACTTTAGGCTCTTTTCTCTCCATCATAGGGAGAGATGATTCTATTTCTTTTCATTGTGTTAAGGATCAGGAACAAGCAAACAATTTGTGAAGCAGTAGAATAGAATGACTAAGAATGCCAATACTGAAATCAGATTCTCATAGTAAAAATGCCAATTCTACCAGCTTGTCCTTGAGGCAGTATACCCAGGCTGTCTGTTTTAACACTCTTGCCTCTACAATGGAACGAAATATAGAGATGCTCACAGGGACACTATAAATAACCAATGAAACACTCAATGTAAGCAGCTGACACAGTGTCTGAATAGTATACAGTCAATAAAAAATTTGCCGTGAGAAGTGTGATAATAATTGTTCTTTCTATTTTCCCTCCAGCATAGTCTAGAATCTAGTACTATTGAGGATTTAAGCCAGCGTCTTGATTTCTATGCCCCTCCACTGAAGGGAGGCCATCTTGTGTCCCTGCAAGGAACAATTACATTGTTCCTGATAAGGTATAATCTTGAGGATTTGGAGAGGTTAGCATGACCAAATGATGTGTGCTGAGAGAAAATTCTAGACTAAGTGGGAATGAAAGCTTGTACGTCAGGCCCCATCATCTGTGTGTCCATCGCCTACACAGAGTCCAGCACTCCCTGAGGTCATGTTTTCTTATAAAATTTACAAAGTAAGACCTTTTAACCTCAGTGAGTTAAGATCATGTTTCTTTCCTTCCAAACACCCTTTTATCTCACCCTCCCTTGGAGTTGAGGTGCCCTGTGGACATTTATGGGACCCAGCTAACTGGAAAGTCTTCTGGGACTAGGTGGATTTAGAAGGATGCAGTTACGTGGTTCAGTTCCTCTGAGCGTGTGGTGGTTACTGCTGGCTGCGTCAGAGCGGGGGCTGCAGAGCTTAATGCAGCTCCCACAGCCACAGCATCACACTGACGGCATCAAGGTGCAGACACGAGCTGTGGCCTCCAGCGCCAGAATCATGTGATAGAGAGAAAAAATGACTTGAAAGGTAAAGCTTGCTGGTGGAATATTCTTATAACAAACACACATAACTTTTAAAAGAAAGGATATAGTTGTCATTGAAATCTAGTCAGACCAGTGGTTATTCCATCAATGTCAGGATTTCCCTTTTTATGACTGAATAATAGTCTATTGTGGATAGATAGATAGATAGATAGATAGATAGATAGATAGATAGATAGATAGATAGATAGATACATACATACATACATACATACATACATACATACATACATGGATACATAGATAGATAAGTATAGATACAGATAGACCTCATTTTTTATTCATTCATCCATTGAGGACATTTAGGTGTTTCTATATTTTGCACCATGTACCCAGTGCTATGATGAAATGGGAGTAAAAATATCTCTTCACCATCCTGATGTAAGTTCCTTAGGATATGTGCCCGAAAGTGGTATTGTGGATGGTATGATGGTTTTATTTTTAATTTTGTGAGGAATCACCATACTGTTTTCCCTAATTGCTGTACTAATTCACATTCCCACCAGCAGAGTATAAGCATTCCCTTTTCTCTGTATTCTTTCCAACACTAGTTTTATTTTGTCTTTTCCTCTTTTTGATAATAGTCATTCTAACAGATACGAGGTGATCTCTCATCGTGGTTTTGATTTTCATTTTCCTGAGGATTACAAATGTTGAGCAGTTTTTCATATATCTAACAGTCACCTCCATTTCTTCTTTTAAAAGTGTGTATTTAAGTTCTTTGCTCATTTTTAATCAGGTTATTTGTACTTTTGGTATTAAGTTGCATGAGTTCCTTGTACACAATACTTGGGTATTAACCCCTTATTGGTTATCCGGTTTGCAAATATTTGTTCCAGTTTCATAGGCTGCCTTTCATTTTGTTGATTGCCGTGGTCGTTTGGAGTTTCTTTGTTTGTTTGTTTGTTTGTTTGTTTTTTAGTTTGATGTAATCCTACTTGTCTATTTTTGCTTTTGTTGTCTGTGCTTCTTTTGTCGTGTCCAGATAAGTATTGTCAAGACCAATGTTAAGAAGATTTCCCTATGTTTTCTTCCAGGAGTCTTATGTTTCCAGGTCTTATGTTTAATACTTGAGTGCATTTTGAGATGATTTTTGTATGTAATGTGAGATAGGTCCAATGTTCATCGTTTGCACACAGATGTGGTTTTGCTAATGCCATTTGGTGAGAATTATCTGTGCATTATATGGTTTGGCTCCCTGTCGAGAATCAGCGGACTGTAAGTGCAGTTTTACTTCCGGGTTTTCTATTCTGTTCCATTGATCAATTTATCTGTTTTTATGCCAGTATCATACTTTTTTGATCACTTTAGTTTTGTCATATAATTTGAAGTTAGGAGTGTGGTGTCTCCAGCTTGGATCTTCTTGATTAAGGTCACTTTGGTTATTCAGGGTCTTTTGTGGTTCCATATGAATTTTTGTTTCTTTTTTCTATTTACATAAAAAATAAAGCTTTTTAAAAAAGAGAAGTGTAACTCTTTGTAATAAACAACAAACCCATATGACTATGTAGCTTTTTTGCTTAAACATTGTCCTTATCTTCCAGTTACCATAGTTTTAACAAAGAAGCTTCTTATTCAAGTTTCTGATTCTTGTTTTAAACTTAATTTTTCTCATTTCTCTTCTTATGCTAACACTCTAAGACTGGGCAGTGAATAAGTTCCACAGTTGCTTGAACTTACCATAACATTTCACATAGGCTTCACACCTTAGTTCATGGTGCTCCTCATCCATTTGATGTCTTTCTCTCACATGGCACACCTAAGAAAACAACAAGGATACATTGAAAGTCTAGCTCAGCATTCAACTTCTCTGGAAATAGACTGGCTACCCACCAGGTACGTTGTCTTTTTTCTATAATGCCAATAGATTTTTTGAGCTCATTGCTTTATTGTCTCTGTTTGTTCATACCAGATTTTCTCCTATATCAAAATTTTCTTATGAGCATGAACCACATGAACTTTGTGTTTATAGAGTTAACATTGTGGTTAATCCATAGTATATACTCACTTAATGTTAACTAATTTATACTCAGTCAATAGGACGTTTTTTAGCAGCCATATCCCTCTGCCTGAGGGGCCAGATAGCTCATTGTAGAAAGTTTTTTCATAACAAACTTTATACAAGTGCATCAGACAAGCCATATTTTTAACAACTGGACAGGGAAAAAAATAAATGTCTCTGACTGTAGGCCATTTTGATGTTGGAATTTTCTTGCCAGCAACGTTCCCAATTAATGTTCAAGAAAAGCCATTTGTTTTGGACAATCATGTCAATGATATGTTTGTTCCATAAAATGATAACATTTGACTCCACAGAGATAGAAGCAGACAGATAGAAGACAATAGAATAAAAGCTGTTTTTTTCTGTCTGGTTTTGAATATGAAATATACATCAAGGATAGTTTTTGAGGACTGTTTGTTTTAGTTATGCCTTTTAGGCAACCAAGAAAGTAAACAGGATAAACAGCCGAAACTCTGCAGAGAAAAGGACAAGCCCAAGAAACTGGCAAACAAACGTTACTTAAATACTTTATTTTATATACAACACATACTTTTGTTAATATAATATTTTATAAATATGAATATGAATATATGTGTACATGTGTGTGCTTCCATGTGACAGGCATGAGGTTAATTATTTGTATGTAAAAGCACAGTTATTTCTCACAACACTCTCCTAAGGTTGACCTCATTATTTCCCGGCTATAAAAATTCAAGCTCAGAGAACAATGAAAATATTTAAATTTTGATTGTCTTGATTTCAAAACCCAAGTTATGTTCTACTAAATACTAATAATCACAGTAATAATACAAAAACAATCACAAAGCACACCAATCAGTATTATAACCTAAAAAAACTTCTAATGCTCCTTGAACTCTCATCATATGCTCATTTTTAGTGCTATGGATGTATGACATAGTCAAATTCTCTCCCTTACCCCATGAACTTGTGTTCCAACGTGATAGAGGCCCAGAGAACATAGTTACAGTGCCCCAGGGGTACCCAGCCTTTTCACCATGGAGCTGGGTTGGGAGAACCCTGGCACCTAATATCTATGTTTCAGTAGAATTTGTATGTGTGATAGCATGTACGCAATACCTGTAAGCTTACATATACCCAGCAATATTCCAAAGAACAGTTAAATTTGAACATTTTACAGACAATGTGCTAAATAAATGCTAGTGCTGTGACAACATCGCAGGAGTGGACGTCATTCCTGCCAAGTTTCACGCTACCCTCTGACTGCAATCCTGCAATGTCTTTACTCCATGATGTCGTAACTCTAATGCCACAGATCTCTGAAAGATATAGGTCCCAATATCTGCTTCAGGTCTATTTGACATGAGGTTACAGAGATTCCCATATCTTTTCAAATAAGCCCTTCTCTCTTAGCATGGTGTCCATGCATATATGCATGTGGCTGGAGGGATATGTGTAGGGAGTACTAGCAGGGATGTTGTAGCTGGGTTTGAATTTGATTTACTGTATTAGACATTTTATATGCATTCTGGTTTTATTTCTTGAATACCATGTCAATGAATTAGAAATGAGTATTCCCATTTTAAAGATAAAGAGCCCAGTTCTTGGTAAGGTTAATTAACTTCCAAGATCAGTCAGCTATGGAACTCTACAGATTAAAAAGAACAGAAATGTATAACTCTAATACCTCTGTTCATAACTACCAGGCTATATTACTCATCCTTCTTCTTACGTGTCTGACATATGAGGGTCATTCATTCCTGTGAATGAACCAAGAATACTATTGGGCCAAAATACAAATAATGTCAGGCAAGTGGAAGAGATAATTTATTATATCCATACCTCTTTTCCTAAGAGGAGTGTTATTTGTATCTTAGATAAGAGAAAGCCACAAGGAGAGTTTCCTGTCATCGATTGCCCTTAGAATAAGAACAATTCATTTGGGGATTATTAATGACATTCAATTTCTATTTCTATACCTGTGTTTGTTAAGATGTGACTGTAATTTGGATGGTAAGGTAAATGATATCTCTCTTCAAAAGAAAACAGATCCAACCTGGCGTTTGATACACTAAGTTGGACATAATCATTTCATTGAAGCTATGTTGTTCTCTTACTAATTATCATTCATCTCCTGATGGCAGATTTTGGGGGGCAGAGGGAAGAGATAATGTCAACTTGTAGCTGAGGGATAAAATTGGGAGAGTGAGTTACTGAAAGAATTCAAGCACTTTGGTATGGAACAAAAGGTATTATTTAGGAGAGAGCTGGGGTTTGTAGATAGAAGCACTGGGCATAGTTCTTGCATATTCACGTGTTTATTTTTTCCTGCCCAAAAGTGGTTTGAAAGATAAATCTCACTCTCTGTGGATGTATACATGCACACACACATGCACAAGTGCACATGCATACACACAGCTTTTCTAAAAATCTTAACTGTTCATCACATATTTTGTTTGTCCTCCACAAACAGGGATACAGTAAAAGAAAGGGAAAGCTCCGTCACACGATGCTCTCTATTCCTATAACTACCTGGCGCAAGGCTTCAGCCCCACATTTCTGTTTGATTCTGTTTCTGTTGTTTTGGTTTTTATGTCAGCTTTTTGCTTGTTTGCCTATTTGTTTCCTTCCCATCAGCCCCCTTTTCTCATCCTTAAAAACTATTACAGATTCTACCACTGTTCCCTCTGATGTGCTCTAAGTTCAGAAATCAGAAAAGCAAACCTGCTGTTTTATCCTACTGGAGAGATACTTACTGTAGAGTTCTCAGGTGACCACATACAGGACACCTAATGTTGCACCGAAAGCACCTGAGGCTGTCCCTGCCCTTACAGAAGGAAACTCTGGTCTGGGAGGCAGTTCATAGGAGAGAATTACACAAGAGGAATAAAAGCAGTGGTAAATAGCAAGGATAATAATGCCACCAACGTATATGGTAGGGAAAGTTGACCTAGCTATGGAACTGTGTCTGAAGAAGTAGTTGTTATTAAAGTAAAATGTATAGACTTGGGCATCCATAATGGTCATAATTTGGAAGGCCTATTTCCCAATACCTGGTCCAGGAAAGGGAGAAGCAAAGAATACATAACCTCTTTGGTGCCGTTCTACTGCCTACTGCTCAGCACACTGACGGGGTCACTTCTCCTCCTGCTCCGTTTCTGTCCCCAGCCTTTATACCATTGCCTGTGGGCAACACTTGACAATTTAAATTCTCTATTTGGTTAATAAGAATTATGTTGCTTTTTTTGTTATATGTATATATACATATACATGCATATATAACAAAATATGTACATTATATATAATATATACATATATAATATGTTTTACACAGCAGCATGTTTTTGTTGTATGCATATTTTTAAGTTACAAATCTGTATATATAATGATTATATATCTAAAATTTAAAAATACGTTGTGCGTGTATGTATATGATGGCCTTATATGTAACTGCTAGGTAGATGAAGGAAGAACACACATTCTGGCTAACTTTTCCCCTCTCTACTTTCTCTTGTTCATCCCAGTGAAAAAGTGCAAATTCTAGACTCGACGTGGCAGGCCTAGAAGGCTGAGCTCCGCTGTGTAGAATTTATGTGAACTTGGACACTTACTCAATTCCTTTATTCCTGAGTCCCCCTATCTACGAAGAAGGGACACAAGCTGTGACTTCCTTCCTGGGGTGTTGTGGGGCTGAAATGAAAAGGCTCCTAGTCACAGTGACTGCTTCGTGCACACGGCCATTCTCACCGCTCGGATCTCGGCATGCCGCTGGACCGCATTCTCTGTCGCTGTGCACCCAACCCCTGGCCGAGCTGGCCTCCTCTAGTTCTCCACTGGGTATTCTTGTGGCTTCGTTTCCTTCCCAGATGTAGCATGGACTTCTTCATCCTAGAGCCTTCACCTTATTTCTAGAATCACACACATCCTCCAGAAACTTAGGTATAACAGATTCTTTGATTCATCTCCCACTTTTGTTAGTATTCCCTCATTTTGTGTCAGTTCCTAAGATCCACTGGACAGGAAACTTAGTTCGAGTGTAAGATTCTCCTCCTTTGACAGCTTTGAATGATGAACAAGTGAAGTAGTCTCAAGGGAACAGAAATGTTGCCGTGGTAGGCGACTCTCCCACAAACGGCCGGCTTCACAGCATATACTTTGGGAACACTTCGGAACCACAGGCAGAAACCTCTCTTTTGGTAAAGAGAGTTACAAAGGAAAAGATTTGGTTATAGAACATATTTACCTGGGAGAAGTGAGCACATGCTTTTGTTTTAGATTTTCTCACTTCGTGACCT
This sequence comes from Micronycteris hirsuta, assembly GCA_004026765.1. Lineage (NCBI taxonomy): Eukaryota > Metazoa > Chordata > Mammalia > Chiroptera > Phyllostomidae > Micronycteris > Micronycteris hirsuta. The sequence goes on along the minus strand of PVJI01015276.1, from coordinate 491 downwards.
GCGTTGTCTTTGCTGATGATTCCTCCTCAGAGGTACCATGAGTGACTTCCAGCTGGAAGAGAGAGAAAAAGACAAACAGTTTGCAAGCAAATGCATGAAATCTGGGCATCTTCTCAACTGGCGTGCCTATGCTTGCAACTATTTAAGTCTTGATGTCTCAACATGAAAGTCTTTCCTGCTATAAATAATAGACTTTTTAAAAAATCTAAACTTTGTTTATAAGAATCTATGATCTCTATTCTCTATCATGAAAAGTTCAGTGATGGAACAGACCTCATAAGAGAGTGAAGTCTACAATCTTTTTAGATAGTTGTGCATTTCATGTAGACCACATACATCAATGACCAGCAAATTCTTGAGAGATGAAATTGAGAAGAAGCAATAAGGAGTAAATGCCAAGCTAGGAATCGGTAAAGGTATTGTCAGGTACTTGGTATGTGGCTTTTGTCTTTGGAGGATGAGGGTTGCTCCATCATCATCATCATCATCAT
>PVJI01015275.1:0-41594 GCA_004026765.1 Micronycteris hirsuta | reverse complement strand
ACCAGAAGCTGGTGTAGTTTCTTTCCTCTGTGGCTGTCCTGTAGATGTGGTTTAATAAGCAGGACCTGTGCTTAAGGTCTCCTGTTTACTTAAGCCTCTTCCCCCTGCCTCCTGAATTCTCCCTTAGCAAGTGAAGTGCAAAGAAGAGAGGGGACATGTCTTGAGACCTGGCTTTGTGCTAGGCTCTGGACTGGGCATCGCAAATGTTAGTTATTTTATGTCACTCTCATGAAACCTCAGTGGATTGTGTTCTGTCTAATCTCGCAGTGGAGGAGCCCCAAGATCAGAGTATGAAGTATCTTTTATGTCACCTCTCTGTTCACAACTCTCTTGTGATATGCCTCTCTCAAAATCTGTTTCAAAATCCCTAAGTCCTAGAAGAAAGGCCTTCTACAACCTTGCCCTGCTTATCTCATTGACTTGACTTCCTGAGTGTCTGCCTCCCAGGACCCCCCCGGGACATCCCTCCTGGGCCTTTTATTTGCAGTGTTCTCGCTCCCTCGCTCAGCTCTCTCCTTTTTCTGTTAAATTTTTCTCCTGTGACTTTGATTTTGAAGGTTTTGGTAGTCAAATTGAACACATTTGGCTTACAGAATTACCCTGAGGTTAATTTGTAACAGAAAATTGTTTGTAAAGGGATGTTTTTTTTTTTTTTTGTTTGAGTATGCACAAGTAAAGCAAACAATCCAGGGTCAAGGTCAAATACAGTTTCTTTTTTTTTTTTTTTTAAGATTTTATTTATTTATTTTCAGAGAGAGGAGAAGGGAGGGAGAAAGAGCAATGTATGGTTGCCTCTCACATGGTCCTCATTGGGGACCTGGCCTGCAACCCAGGCATGTGCCCCAACTGGGAATCGAACCGGTACCCTCTGGTTCCCAGCCCGCGCTCAATCCACTGAGCTACACCAGCTGGGCCAAATACAGTTTCTTATAGTTTTTGAGGTTTGTAGGGCTGGGCTCTCTAGATCTCTTAACTGTTTTGAATTCCTTTGGGCGTGGGTCTTTGTACCTGAAATTACCTCAGAGTTAATTCAACATGCACATTTCTAACAAAGTTCTTTCTGATGACTTGCTCAGAAATCTGTGGTTTTCTCTCTCTCTCTCTCTCACTCTTTTTTTAAAGATTTCAGCAGAATATGGGATTTCTCACTTTTGGGTTGTTCACCTTTACGAACTTTTTTGGTAAAACAAATCTGGTTTCTCTGTGGCTCGCCTCCTTGCTCTGCAGACTGTGAGGCGGATGGAATTTCACTTGCTAGTCACTATGGCATTTCTTGCTGCTAATTTTACTTTTGCTCTGAGATCTCTGTAATTGGTCCATCCACCATGGCTCCATATCGATGCTGCTGTGTGTGATGGCCTGCGTCACGTGATGAATACACGCAGATCTCTCTACATAGTAGTTCCCACTTCTTTAAAGTGTAAGTGTGGAATTCAGAATTTATTTTCTATTTTGACTTGGGATGTCATTACACAAATCCCTGGGTCCTCTTTTGTGATAAGCACAAAACAAAAATAACATTTTGAGGTCAGTCTGAGAGCAGATCTTTGTGACAAATTAAATTATGTTTCAGTATTTTGGCCATACAACTAAAAAAATGTCAAAACCCAGAATGAATATTTTTGCCTTCTAGTAGGTGACTGCACGCTTTTCAAATTATACTAGTAGATTTTTTTAAAAGATTATTTATTTATTTATTTTTAGAGAGAAGGAAAGGAAGGGAGGAAGAAAGGGAGAGAAACAGCAATCTGTGGTTGCCTCTCATGCACCCCCTACTGGGGACCTGGCACACAACCCAGGCATGTGCCCTGACTGGGAGTCCAACCAGTGGCCCTTTGATTCGCAGGCTGGCACTCAGTCCACTGAACCACACCAGCCAGGGCTGTACCAGTAGATACTCCAGTGTGTTTATTTGTGAACATACCAAAGTTGTCCATGGTATGCTCTGAAGCCTTGGAGCCTGTTCTTGACTATGTCCCTTGAATGTTCCTGTGAGTCCCTCTTTCTTCACTGCCCCTCTTGCCATCAAGACCCCTACCCTCCTGCTCCTCTCCCCTTCTTGTTGTTGCCGGTGCTGATGGAGCTTCACCCGGCACAGACCTTCTACGTAAGCAGCTTTCTCAACAACTTCTTAGATGTGCCCATGAAACTTAGAGCAGGGATTGCTAAACCTTTCCTGGAAAGGACGAATATTTCAGCTTTCATAGCCCCCTGGTTTTGGCTGCTGGTAGTCACTTCTGCTGCTGTAGCATAAAAGTAGCTGTGAGACAGTATGTAATGAATGAGGGAGGCTCTTCTTGGGTACCAGTCTGCAGTTTGCTTACCTCTGGCTTGCAGAAGTGACTTATTCAAGGATAAGTGGCTTGTAAGTGTCCAGAGTATGATTTGAACCCCATCGTTTAATTCTAAAGTCTCTGTGCACCTTGCAAGAGACCTATTGTACTGCTCATTAACTTATTTGAACCTTAACTCTTTTCTCATAGGAAAATGTGGTTAATAATATATTCCTGGGGTTATTGTAAGAAGCAAATAACAGTATAGGAAAGGCATTGTTAGGTTATTAGTGAATAATATTACACAGAAAATATAGGTTTCTAATAGATCAGTGATGATTGAATAAAACTTTTATTCTTCCTTTTCTTTTGACTTTTAATTATCAAAATACTAGTTAGCAGAAAGACTATCACTTAGACATGTTATTGAATTAAAACACAGATGTACCAATTTATTAGTTTTTGTGTAGATTGTGGTGTATGTTGATCAAAGAGGTGTTTTGAAGTTCATAGCTCTTTCTAACTTTTCCTAGTGTATCCCTTCACTGAGCACAGACTTGTCACCCTGCCTGAGGGAGCAATTAGGTAATGCAATAATAACATGCCACCAAATGAGCACCGTTTCTGTTTTATGAAAGTGTGCGTAGGTGTGTGTAAAGTGCACTCTCCTTCACTGGTCAGCTTGGTGAGCATGTGCTGATATCCACATAACCACCCCCAGGTGGACTAAGAGAATGTCTCCAGCACCTCACACAGATCCTCTCACACTCACCTCATCTGCCAGCTGTCCTCTCCTGGAGGTAACTTCTCTTTTTAATTTCTGTGACCACCGACAAGTTTAGTCTGTTCTCAGCCCTCTGTAAATGGACCCATACGATATGCACTTCATTGTGCCTGGATTTTCCTCTCAGCGTGTCTGTGAGATTTGCCTGTGTATTTGCACACGTAACAACAGTTTGTTCTCTTTTTGCTGTGTCCTATTCCATTGTATGTTGGTACCTCAAATCTCTTATCTCCCCTCCTGTTTGGGCAGTTTGGGTTGTAAATAAAGCTGCTGTGAACTGAAATATAAATGTTATTTTTGTGGGCATATACATTTTTATTTCTCTTTGATATATACATTAATATTATTTCTAGTAGAAAATATTGGAATATTGGTATTTGAGATATATTTAAGATATCTGGAATCTCTGGGCCCAGTTGGATCATGGGATGTTACTGTTTGACAGAATCTGTAGTAACTTCTATGAAAAAAAGAAAGTTTTGCTGATGTGTTAAATTATTTTTATTTTATCTCTTCTGCCAGCACCTAACTATTCTGTTAAGTTCCATTGGGAAAGAGTTAGGTTTATTCCAGATATCTGTGTTTTAGGGCTTTAAGATAAAAACACTTAAATATGGAATTCTGAAAATATTTAAGTATCTTTTTAAATGAGGGAGTAAGCAATGATGATGCATAGTGTCATAGTTAATTAAAACACAGTACTATGATTTAAAATTATCCAACCAAGGAAACGTGAAATAAAAATGCCCAGCATGATTGTTCCCATCATTTTAGAACAAAAGTGTATATATGCTCTTGTATAAATATCATTGTTTTCTTGCCTTTTGTTGGAAATACATATAAATAGTTTTTATGCATGATACACTTTGCTGATGCTAAGTTTTCTATTGTAAAGCGGGAAAAATGATTCTTACCTTCCAGTTTTGAGTATCATATGATTATATAAAAATCTCCAGAAGTGCTGTATAAACCATAAAGTTCTAATGAAATGATGGCCAAAATAGAGACAATCATCATCATAACTGGGTTGGGTTAGGATTCTGTTTGTGAAATAAATTATGTCATGTACCAAAGCTCATTAAATGAATCTGATTAGGAATTTTTTTAATAAAGACATTTTTATTTTTTAAGGTATTATTTATTTATTTTTAGAGAGAGGAGGGAAGGAGACAGAAAGGGAGAGAAACATTGGTGTGTGAGAGAAATGTCAGCTGGCTGCTTCTTGCACATCCCCAACTGGGGACCTGGCCCACAACTCGGGCATGGGAACTGAACCAGTGACCTTCCAGTTCATAGGCTGATGCTCACTCCACTGAGCCACACCAGCCAGGACTAGGGATTTTACTTTTTTAAATCACTGTTTAGAAATCAGTAGTAGAAGAGATATATCTGAAAACTCAAATCAGGGGATTTTGGAAAACTGAGAATAGGTTTTTTAGATTGTCAGTCTCTCTTTTCCAGTTTTCTTTTGTCTAGAATGAAGGGGCAATCGGTGTATCTTGAAGGTCCCTTCGGCAACCCACTGTCCCCACATTCCCTTTTACTGACAAAAAGCATAGACGTGCTGGCTGTCCACTGGGAATTTGATTCTAATAGAAAGATTTCATTCTCTGGGCCCAGTTGGATCATGGGATGTTACTGTTTGACAGAATCTGTAGTAACTTCTATGAAAAAAAGAAAGTTTTGCTGATGTGTTAAATTATTTTTATTTTATCTCTTCTGCCAGCACCTAACTATTCTGTTAAGTTACATGTTAGTTACCTTAAATGTGACAGGTTTGCACAGGAGCACAGGAGAAAGACTGTTTCTCTCTATCTAGCCTTATATTTTTGAATTCATCTTGGGTACCACTTCTCATTGTTTCTGAGGGCCGTAGCTTTGGGCAGCAGTTATGGAAATCACCAGGGCCTTTTGGAAATGTGGCTCCCAAGCTAACTTGCCTGCTTGCCTTCCTTTTTGAAGGGGATAAATGGCCCCATCTCTCTCTTTGTCTTTCTCTTTTTCTTTCTGTCTGTCTCAGCAAGGATGCTGAACTTTAAAGGCCATAGGCATTAAGGAACCACAGATCTGTATTTTAAACCCCCGAGTGTTCTGCCCAATGTCTCAGAAGCCAAGCTCAAAGCTTTCAGCAGCTGAAAATTCCCCCTCCCTTTATTACTCCAACGTGGAAACAGCTGATTCTAGGATAACAGAGGTTTTCTCATGTACAACATTTACTGTGGAAACCTCCGGTTTCCGTAAGGCAAACATACTTTTTTTTTTTTTAAAGGTTAATTTTTTTTAAGATTTATTTATTTATTTATTTTCAGAGAGAGGAGAAGGGAGGGAGAAAGAGCAATGTATGGTTGCCTCTCACATGGTCCTCATTGGGGACCTGGCCTGCAACCCAGGCATGTGCCCCAACTGGGAATCGAACCGGGACCCTCTGGTTCCCAGCCCGCGCTCAATCCACTGAGCTACACCAGCTGGGCCTGCAAACATACTTCTTAAAATGTTTTGTTATGGAGAAGATTGGGCCAAATAAATACATTTCTTGTGGAAAATAATGTGCACTTGTAGTAAATTGGCGTAGCTGGTGTTTGAAAGACTTTGTGAGTGTGTTGGGTCTGGAGGTAGAATGGTTGCTTTTCTAGTGTTTGGCTCTGGGGCTCACTAGCTTTGTGATCTTGGGCAAGTTACTTATTCTCTCTGAGCCCCAGTTTCCCTGTCTATAAAATGGATCACACTGTGTTCTGAGGATGACTTGGTCATGCTGGCAGAGCTTGCCTTGCCTGGCCTGGGCCTAAGGGCTCACACAGCAGGAGCCACATTCCTCTTGACCATCTGTGAAGTGCATCACCATGTATATAGAACGGGTCACAGTCACTCTTCCTGGGGAGTTTTTCAAGCTGCCTGCCGCAATGAGTTGTAGTGTGTTTTTCTCTAGAGGCAAGCAGTCTCTGGGCTGGTTGCAGGTGAGACTTTTGCATGTCCAGTTTATGTATTCCCAGAAAAATCCTGAAATTGAGCAGAAGTACTAGCCTGGTAAAAGTACTACATTTGAAAAAGAATATGCTTTCCTTGAAATTGTATTTCTCATTTGAGATCCATCTTAGAAAATCTGAGGAGTTGGTTTGGAATTAGACCAATCCATCACTGAAATGATGAAGAGTCAAAAGATGAAATAATTGAGTTGCAAAATGTGACCTTTTTTCCCTTTGGTAGAGCCATTGAGTAGGGGTGAATTGGGAAGAACTGTTTAGTAATTCAGTAAAGCTTAACATTTCTATGCTTTATGATCACATAATTCCATTTGTAGGTTAGAGAAATTCTAGATACTTGTAGCCTAGGTGACATATACAAGAATGGTCATAACAGTTTGTGATGGAGAAACTGGCTGCAATCTGAATGACTTTTACCAGGCAGTAGGTTAATATATGTGGTATATTCATCCCTAGGGGAACCTTGTAGCTGCTAAAATAAATAAGCACGTCCAACAAATCAGGGTGGATAAAATTTTAGCTTTACCTGTAACATTCTATATCTTTAATATTAAAACATCTAAAGCAACTATAGCAAGACATTAAATCTTCTTAAATAGTAGTGGCTATGTGACTGTCAGTTTGTTGTTTCTGGTTATTTGAAACACTTTTAATTTTAGATAGCTGGTAGAAAAAGAGAAAAATACTGGAGGATGCATTATGGCTTGCACATGGCATTTACTTTTATGTTATAGTGCTTCCTTGAGGAAAATAAATTGATAATGTGTGGCACAAGAAGTTTTTTTGTGTGAATATGGCTATTTTGTTTATGGGAGGAGGAAGGTAGTTTTTACCACCCCGTGTTCTACTTCCTAGAAGACCAGTCTTCTTCCCTGTGACCTGTTAAGCAGCGTCCACAGAGTGGTAGGTGGGGAATGCAGTTATTTTTGTTGATTCAAATACCAGACAGTATTTGACACAGCATAAATATTAGCTCTTTTTCTTACAGTTTGCTGCCTGAAAAGGAACTCCAGAATGCAGTTATAGGACCATTGCCATAGATCTTGTGAATGAGCCTCTCAGCCACAGGAGTCCAGAGCCCTAAGCACTGAGCCTGTGCCATTTCCTCCGTATTCCGCTCATCCCTGCAGCTCAGGCTCTCCCTGGGCAGCAAAACAAAAGGGCACTGCCCAGTGTTCTCTCCCGGCCACTCCTCAACACGGGGCTGAGGGGATGGGCCTGGCAACCTTTACTGGATTCCCTCAACCAACTCTGGATGGTTCATGCTCTCAAGTTTGTGGGCATGTTGTTCACTATAAAATAAAAGTCTACTGGGTGTGCCCTCACCCAAAAAGATTCATTCGGGGGAAAAAGAAAGGACTCTAGCCTTGTACAAGCAGCCATGACAAACCATGCGGAGGTCTGTGCTTAGGGGAGGCTCCAACTCACAACTTGGACGTGGCCTGTGTACGTGCTGCTGTGTAAGCGCAGTGTGCTCCCTCTGATGATGCCTCCAGAGAGCTCAGTGCAGGCCGGAGCTCCTCCCCCAGGCTCTCCCAATGCCTGTCCAGGTTGAGGTCTGTCATAAATTTTAAATTTCAGCAAATGTGTTTCTCACGAGGGTTTTGTCTAGGTTATGCAAATATAGTTTTGAGTGTTGCTGATGGATTGGGTTCTTAAAGGCAACAAGATAATTTCAGGTTTTTGGGCATTCTGGAATGGGGGTGCCTTTTCAGTCAGAGAGGTAAATACCTCCCCTTTTACTTAAACACCCACAATACTTTACCCCATTCTGCCTTCTCTTTTTATTTACACACTCACTTAAATTTGTAGGACTTGGTCTAGGACTATGGTAGGTTCTCAACCAGGAGTGCTGCTCCCTAGGAGACCTATGGCAATGTCTCAGGACAGTTTTGATTGTTACGAATTGAGGCTGAGGAAGTGTGCTACTGGCATGTAGTGGTGGTCAGAGGCCAGGGATGCTGCTAAACACCCTACAATGCACAGGAATTCCCCTATAACAAAGGATATTTAGCCCCAAATGTCCGTAGTGCTGAGGTTCAGAAATCCTGCCCTTGGCCTAATGAGAGAGTTGTAGGTGAGGCCCAAAGCTGGAGTTACAGGGTCTCATCACATGAGTATCATTTCAGTGTAAAATGAATCTGGCATCAAAGACTTACTTTTATGTAGAGCTGAAAGACAACGCAGGTCAGGACAGGAGCAAACATGTTAAGTCCACATGTCCTGGGACTCCTAACTGGTGGACAGGGTAAACAAGAATAGAAACTTGTTATCTTTGGACATTCTCCCTCCTCCTTTCCCACTGCCCCAGGCCCTTCTCTAAAGAAGGGAGCTTCAGAGTGGATAAAGATCTGATGAAATCTGTTGCTCTGGCGTTTCATCCTTCTTTTTATTTTCTTCCCTATTCATTGTGTTGAAGTCTTATGTCAAAGTGCAGACCTGCTTAGAATAGCAAATATTAATAAAGCCTGGAGCCTTCTTTATGCTGGGTCCTGGTTCAGCACTGACACAGAAGTGTTTCCTATTGATACGATTCAGGGAGCCATTCCAAAAGGGCCTTGGGAGTGCCTGGGGCTAGCTTCAGAAGCACTTGAATTCCATCTGTGAGGCAAAAGGCTTTGAAACAGAGAGGATCCTCTTTTAGGGAATCATAATGTTTTTTAAAGATTCTTTTTTAATTTATTTATTTTTAGAGAGAGGAGAAGGGAGGGAGAAAGAGAGGGAGAAACATCAATGTGTGGTTGCCTCTCACATGGCCCTCACTGGGGACCTGGCCTGCAACCCAGGCATGTGTCCTGACTGGGAATCGAACCGAGACCCTTTGGTTTCCAGCCCGCGCTCAATCCACTGAGCTACACCAGCTGGGCAGAATCATAATGTTTTTAATGTTAATTTTATAGGCTACTTGATGAATCAGTAAACTCCAATCTTTGTATATAAGGGGAACTTGGAAGTGTTTCAAAATGAAGGTATCTAGTGGCTTGAAAGAGCTGTTTGCTCTATATTTATATTTTGGGACTTGGAGAGCTAGGGATTCAGACATTTTAAATGGAGGGCTGTCTGGATTTGTGGCTCTGACACACATGCACACAGTTGTAGACTGTCAAGGTCCTTCTATTATATTTAAAAGTGCATTATGTTTTGCAGAGGTGTAACTGGAGAACAAAGCTTTCAGAGACGGTTGAATTTATTTTTTCACTCCTTCCTTCTAGAAGTGTAGAATCAAGATGAAGTATAGGCCAGATTCCATTTTGTTCTTGACTCTCCTTGATAAGAACCCAAGGTGTGAGACACAACCTTGTGATTGAAACCCAATCCCTATTTTTTCAAGTCTTAATCATGACTGACTGAAAGCCATTTTTTCTAATAAAAAATGACAAATGGTGCTTAAAAATGCTAATGTATGATAGCTCAATGTCAATGAAAGACATTTTTACAATTAAAAACAGTAATGAGGAGGGACACAATACTCTTTTACCGTGTTCTTACCATGTTACACATTCCCTCACCTGACTTCTGGGATGACGTCAGACATGCCAAATTGAGGACCATTGTCCAGTACCCGATCAGGAAGGACTCTCTTGTCAATATCATGAAGGACGAGTAGAAGAAATAACTAAATGCAATAAGGGATCTTGGAATTGGAAAAGGACAATAAGAGAAAACCTGATAAAATTCAGATAAGCTCTGTCTTTCGTTCAGTAATATCATGCGAATGTTAGTATCCTGGTTTTAATAATGTTGTGGTTATGTAAGATGGCAACATTGGGGAAGCTGGGTGAGGGGGGTATGAAAACTATACAACTTTACAACTTTTCAGTAATTGTAAAATTTGTTCAATACAAATTGGTTGTTTTAAAAGGCAGTGCATATAGTATGTATAGCAAAACGAATTAAAGTTTCTGTAGTTTCTAATCTAGATAGCAATTTCAATAGCATTTCATGTAAATAATTAACAAATGTTTTAGTTTTATGAATTACAAGACCATGAGTGATGACTCCAAATATTAAATGGTAAATTAATTTATTAAATTGAGGGGATTTACATTAGTAAGCATTTTGAGGCTAGTGCTTGGCATTTTAAAATATTATTATGAAAGTAATATGCTTGTAATAAAAGTAATAGTGAACAATTGAGCAATATAAAGTTGTTATTTTCCTTTGACTTACCTCTTGTCCTCACTGCCTCTCACATTGTCAGTATACCATATCCCTTGCCTGCCCCCCCTGTTAAAAGTTAGATAGAAATCCAGGATTTCAAGTTTATGAATGTGTATCTTGGTAATATCTTAATCAGAATGCAATCATTCTTTATAAGCCTTTCTGTAACTTGCCTCCCCGCCTCAATCACTAATTCATGACTTTCTTCAGTACATATATTTCTATCTTATGTCATTTACCTGCTATAAAATGTTACATTTTTTAAGCTGTCATAATGTATTTAATGGGAATTTCAACTGTCTGGGATACCATTCATAAAGTGTTGAACATCTCTGTGTATTCCCTTTTTTTGGTATTAACAAACGTAACTTTTAATACAGGCCTGTATTTTTGTATCAGAAAGAGAATATGGAATCTTTGCCTTGTTGCAATCTTTGCCTTTCTTTTAAATTGTTTGCTATCTAAACTATAATTTCGAGATATCACATGTCTTGGTTTAAATATAAAAATCATTTACACTTAATCTCCTAAGAAAAAAAGTCATATTTAAATCCTGCAATTTCCAGCTTTTACTTATTTTTTAGACCACTGTGAGCATGCAGGGAGCCCAGAAGCATGACTTCGAGTTTGGTGTTTTTGCCCTGAGTACCGAGAACATGAATGCTCTGCTGCAGTAGAGCGGTGTGTAAGAATGCGGGCCCATCCTCAGAGGTTAATTTTGTGTTTTTGAACTTGAGTGCAGATGCTTAGGCCCCCAGCTGGGGGTTAATAAGTCAGCCTCAGAGAAGCAACACAGGTGCCTAGTTTTGGTTGCTTTGTAGTTTATCATTAGCCCAGAAACAGGAAAAAGCCGACCAAACGAGGTGCTGAAATTTATCATATTGGAGTGGTTAATAAAAATATTCTGAACAGAATAAACCTCAGTGGCCATGTGTAGGCTTTGGCAGAAAAAGCAGTTACTGTTTGATCACATGTCAGAAACGTGCCAATGGAATGCTAATGTGTTCACATGGAGAAACATCTGATGCAATGAGACCAAAATAATGAAAATGATGGTGCTAAGGAGAAAGTGTAATATGAATGCTTGTTGGTGAAAGGAAATGATCAGTTTAGTTCCAAAATATCTAAACTCCAAACAAGCCGTGTGTGTTGTGCAATTTATTGGGTTAGTGGTGACACCCTTCAAAATTATGAAGTTGAATTCTTATACATAGAAGGTGTTTATAATTACTGAAAGTACAGTAAATGTCCCTATCATTCTTTGAATTTAATCTTAATTAGCTCCTTGCACAATAGAATATTTCATTTGAAATGCTGCCAAGGCTTATTAAGTGAGAGAAGTACTTCCTGAGATGTCTGTTGTTAAATTTGGAACTTTTTGTATGAGATAATTTTTACTAGAAGTGTCAGGGTATCAGAATTGGTGAGCATACTCTGGCATTTATCACCAAAATTCACCGAAACACTTAACATTTTCTGTTTTATGGATGGGGCCTTTTATGAATGTTGGGAATTTACTGCATCACTGGGAAAGACATTAATTTTGGGAGACCTGACAAGTCTTCTGAGTGATACAGATCCGTTTGGGCGGCAGAGCCTTCCTTGTTCAGTGACTTGGGTAGTAAAGGTGAGCCAGTTGGATTTAATTCTTTTATCTCTGGTTTTGGTTTTCTATTAATTGTCGATTGCTGAGTCAGGCTAGGAAATACAAAACGTGAACACCAGTTTTCTTTAGCTTGCATTTCTGTTTTGGTTGTGACTTGACATCTCCCCTGGGTTGTAAAACACAATGGAACTGTTCTACAGTCTTTGGAATTGGAGTGCAGGATATTTTTTATATGATTCACCAATTTTTAGATGTATTTGTGACATGGTTTAACAGGTAATGCATGTTATGCTGTAAGATCAATAACCTGTATATGTTAGGATTTCTTGGTCTTTTTCAACTATTTCCATACAGTAATAGAAAGAAAACCTGATCAAGTGTATGAAAGACTGAACAGTAGTCATCATTAAGAATCAACATAAGTTTACCAGAAATAAATCCTGTGGAATTCACCTCATTTCCTTTTTTGATAAGAAATAAACTGAAGTTCTAAACATTTTTTACAAAAACTATTGGTAAGTATGAGCTGTGTGGCCATAAGGCTCTTTCCTTTATGATCAAAAATGAATGTTGATTAATAAGAGGGAAAACTTAGACGGGTGGATGACTCATTTTTGTTGGCTTCTAGGCTCCTCATCTCTGTGTCCTCAGGGTCAGTTCAGACCAGAATACTAGAACGATTTGAAGTCTTCTGATATATGAAAATGGGGTATCTTTCCATTTACTTAGGTCTTTAAGTTCTTTCCATTATACTTTGTACTTTTCAGAGTGCAAGTCTTGAACCTTTTTTTGTAAAATTAATTCCTATATATTTTATTTCTTTTGATATTTTTAAAAACAGTCGTTTCCTTAATTTATTTTGGATTGTTCATCGCTAATATGTAGAAAAACCACTGAGTTCTATATATTGATCTAACCTGTAAACTTGATAAATTTTTTGTTCAGCTCTATTTATTTTTTGCGTTGTTTTCTGTAGGATTTTCTGTATGTAAGTTCACACTATCTGTGAGTGGAGATAGTTTGACTTACTCATTTTCAATCTGGATGCTTTTTATTCCTTATTCTTACCTAATTGCTTTGGTTAGAATTTCCAGTAGAAGATTGAATAGAAGTGGTGAGACTGGACATCCTTGGCTTCTTAATGTTTTCCAGGGTTTATGTTCTTGTCAGACTGTGTATATAATCTTATGTGGTGCTTCTTTAAATCTTTACATTATAATGAAACAAGCTGGATTTCATTTTATAGTGGAGGATGTGGAAGACTGGGCTGGAGGTTTCAGCTGCAACGTACCACCTTTTTCTGGACTTGGCTTGTTATGTGTTTATGTGATAATTGACGCAGTGATGGTTCGGGTAACAGCTTCTTTTCTGCATCCTCACTGAATTTTAATGCAAAGAAGAGCTTCACATTCTCAGGCTCTATTAATGGAATGATCGCATCAGGCGAACTAATAAGGACATTTTAATTCGTTTCTTTACCAAATATTTATTGAGTGCTTACCAAATACCAGGTATCGTTGACGTTCTGGAGAAATAGCAGTTCTTCAGAAATTTAGAGTCTAGTTGCTAGAAGCAGACAAATTAATAACTAAATTAATAAATGTACAATCTGTTTAGACTATCTCCTCACTGCCTTTTTTAGAATTTCTATTTTATAGTGCACTCAGAAACAGACAAATGGCAGGGTGAAAAGGCCAGAAACCAGGTAATATGAGAAGAGCTAAAAGAATCTGAGAGTGATTGCATGATGTTTAGCCAAGAATCGTGGGATGTGGATGAAGAAGGAAGGCAATTGCATGATAGTGATTGCAAATATTTTTCCTCTGGACTCAGTAGCGTGTTAATCAGCATGCAGACTCATCAACAGGAAGTGGGGTTGGCCTCAATATCAGGAGATTTCCAATGTTTCTTTCATTAGAACAGGTTAGACTGGGTAGCCACTGAACTGTTTAGACAGAGCATGCTATTCTTTATTGCCACAATGCCCACCATTCCCTATGTTATCCAATTGGCCTGTTTCACCCATTTGTGGCCTTCTTTACATTCTTACATTATTTATGTTCTTGTCTGACCATTTTACAGGGGATATTCCTAGCTACTTGAGTTGTTCATGAGCAGAATAGGAAGGAAGTTAGTGATAGTTAAAGCGACAGCTTCTTTCTTTAAAGGAAAATTCTGCTTATATATTTTTTTTCTCAGAAATACAAAGTTGACTAGATTTATTATTTTTAGTCAGAACATTTCACTCAAAGATTTTTACACAACATCTCTTTTCCCCCTTCTACTCCGAAATTAGAGAAGTCAAGAGAGAATCTTAAGTCCAGATCCTAGTCTTCTTGGCTTCCTGTTTTTTGTCTCAGATAGCTCCTGAAGGACGTCTGAACGACCCTACACAGAGGAGGATAATCACTGGCTCTGATCATCTTGGAGCCCTGTGTTCCTCTTCAGCAGCGTTTCTCAGCCTGGGCACTGTTAACGTTTTAGACCATTTCATTCATTGACTTGTGGGTTGGCCTGTATATTTCAGGATATTTAGCAGCATTGCTGGCCTGTACCCACTAGGTGCCAGTATCAGTTTTTCTCCCCAGGCTGTGATAGTCCAAACTGTTTCCAGACATTGCACATGTCCCTGGTGGTGGTGGTGGGTGTGTGTGAAAATTGGCCCTGGTTGAGAACTACTTGGATTGCATTAGTGTGGCTTTGTCTTTTCTAAGAAATTCACCAGTTTTTAGTGCTAAAGCAACACCCTTAGAGACTGATGTATTAGAATCCTCCATGACTTCTTTGTAAAATGGTTTTTATTGACTTGTCTCATACAACTGATGAAGTAAATGTAGACAAAGCATGTAGCAGTTCAGAACATGGAGACAGTACATAAATACTACAATATATTGTTTTAATTGTTAGTGTATTTCCAATTTCTTTTTCTTTTTTTGGCATAGGCTGTTTCTAAATATTCCTGTAACTCCTTTGAAGTATCTTCTCATAAGCCCCTACCCTCACCTCCAATCACCGCATACATAACAACACACATGCATAATAGAACTGCTACTTTGTCTACGGCCATAGCACCCTGAACGCGCCCGATCTCATCTGATCTCGGAAGCTAAGCAGGGTCTCGGGCCTGGTTAGTACTTGGATGGGAGAACTGCTACTTTCCCCTTGAGTCTCATGCTGGGGCAAGAGCTTTGTGGATGGGAATCCCACGTTTGATTAAGTCCCAATCACATGGCATTAGTACTGACAGTGTCCCTCCTTCTCAATAAAGTATGTGCCAAATCTTTCATTTCCTGAGAACATAAGCTGGGAACAATTTTCCGAATGGAAAATTCATTTGGCATTTTGAAACATAATTAAAGAGCATCTGGGTAACTCATAAATTATGGGTCAATCAAGTGCATGTACTTTTTACACAATGCCAGTGACTGAATGGAAAGCTGTTTTTCCTGAGCTGAATGGCTTACTCAGATGGGTTTACTTTCTAAAAGACAAGGTTGCTTAAAATAGGTTTATACACTTGGGAAGCCAAAATGCCCTGGAAACCGTACTTCTTACATGATATACTTTGAAGTTACATTAATGCACTTACTATGGAGTTACTCCTAATTGCATTAGATAGATAAGTTGTTGATCTTGGAGATGAGGATTTGGCTTAGTTCATTCTTGGTGACACAGTGAATAAGAGGTACTCTGGGTTTTTAAGCTCTGGGCAATTTCACTTACCTGTGTTTTTCCAGAAAAGCTTAGAAATCCCACATACTCCTATCGATGTTAAAATTTGTTATGCATCTAAATACCTTTTATCTTTTGCCAGTCCATGTGTTAATTTTTAGAGTATTGCTATCTGAATTCAGGGTGCTCTGAAGTTACCTGTCTCAAAATCCCTATTACATTGTGTTGCAATGGATTGTTCACTTGTTTGTCTATTCTGCTAGATTATGTAGTGGTAAGCTCTTGTCTTTATTCATTTCTATATCGTGCATGTCCCTAAAGAAAGTAGACACACAGGAAATGGTTACTGGTAACATGAGTGGCCCAGAGTCCTGGTTTTTCCTTCCAAACCTCTTTTACTACTTACCCACAATTCTCCATTTCCTCTGCTGCTCCCTCAGGTCTCTGCCATTGTGGCTGAGCAGTTCTAGTAGGTGCTTGATGGTCACCCTAATGCAAATCTTCATCTTAAGAGATAGAGTTCACTCTGTAACCTTCAACTCCAGGGTTCTGAACTTCTCATTAAGGCTCCTGATATCTAACAGGCGGCCTCAGCTGTTGAATGCCTTGGAAATTCATATGGACAGGGTTTTTGAGACTGGGCCACAAGTTTGTTGTATATTCTTCTTGGGGCTTTCAAAAAGAATTTTCATAATCACTGAAAAGGTAAGAAAACCTTGGAGAATAAGAGAAAAAATATATAAAACTTATTTGCTGAACTGCAAATCCTATCTTCTAACCTAGCCTATCTCCTATCTTCTGCAATTGCACCTCAGCGTCTTTCTGTGCACATTAGCGTATCAGGTGCTTTGACACTCGTGTGTCCTTCCTTATGGCTCTCCAGCCGAGGAGTTCCATCCCACACCACAAGTCCTGAAGTACCAGAGTCCTATCATCTGGAAATCTTCCCCTGATTTCTCCAGGCAGGATAATTCCTCCTGCTCAAATATTGTCTAAAATAACGTTTTGTCTCATTTACTAATTCAAAACTCACCTTGTTCCAGAAAAGGAATTAAGGTTAATTTACAGGGATATATGAGTCAGTAAGAATTCCATGGGGACAAAAACCAGTATCTTTGAGGGTTAAGATGTAAAACACAGCCAGAAGTGAGTTTAATATAAAAATGGATGTCATGAAGTTTGAAATGACTTTGACAGGTTGAATTACTTGGTTTGTTGTATTCTTTTTTCCAACCCGCTTCATAATTCATTTAATTTCCCCCTCATTTTATTGAGATACAATTGACATATAGCACTGTATAAGTTTGGGTTGTACAGAGTAATGATTTAACTTACATGCAATGATTACCACAGTGAGTTTAGTTAGTATCTATCATCTTATACTTTTTCCCCTATGATGAGAACACTTCAGATCTGTTCTTGTAACAACTTTCCTATATGTCATACAGCAGTGTTGATTGTAGTCATCCTTTTGAATGTGAGATCTGTGGTACTTTTGTATCTCACAACTGGAAGCTTGCTCCTTTTGTCCACCTTCATCAATCTTAATTAAATTTTTGTTGTCTTTACTTACAAACTTTTGGTGATTAACATGGCAGAAAACAATAAAAAATATGAAACATCTTTGGGACATTTGTAACCCCAAAGATGTTTTTTCTGGATTTTCACACATTTTTCTCCTGCCTTTCCCTTCATCTACATTCTGAAACTTAACCTGTATGGTTGCTAAGTTGACACTTATGTTATTGCAATCAAGTGCTATAGGAGACACAATATTGATTTAGTAATTGAACTGAAGTTGGTGTTTTTCACTTACTATGAAAGCACATGGTGTGCCAGTGAGGTGTAAATGAGTGTTAAAATTATATGAGGAGTTGTTGAGACTGCTCTCGGGTTGCTTAGAGTTGAGTCTGGTTGGAGGACTGGAAGAGGTAAGAAACAAGTGCGTTAAATATTTAGAAATTGTGATGTCATGTCTACGGAGGACAGAATGGTCTGAGACAGTTGATCTGTCATGGATAAATGTTG
This sequence comes from Micronycteris hirsuta, assembly GCA_004026765.1. Classification (NCBI taxonomy): domain Eukaryota; kingdom Metazoa; phylum Chordata; class Mammalia; order Chiroptera; family Phyllostomidae; genus Micronycteris; species Micronycteris hirsuta. Next base: position 24,089 of record PVJI01015275.1, on the reverse strand, counting down.
CAGAAGATATTTTTAGGATTGCATTTGAGCTGCACCATGAACAAGTGAAAAGACTTCAGATTTGTCTTGGCTGTTTGGGTGCAGAGAGAGGCAGTGTTGTCTCTGGTGGAGGGAACTGTTTACTCTGAATCCTCAGGTCTGGCATTACCTTGATGTGTTTGAAGAAGTAAGGAATATCTATGTATTTGAAATAATAATTTGAGTTTTTGCTTGGAAATGTTGGAATTCTTTTTAATGGCATGAACTTTATATCTTTGAAGGCCCTCATCTCTTTTTGATTTGAAAAAGTATATGTTTATCCAAGGCTACAAGTGCTTCAAGGTTCCCACCTTCCACTTATACTCAACACTAAAGGAGTATCTTCAAATTTGGCTCTTGACAGACTTAAAAGGTACAGGGAATAAGAAGCATAAATGGTAGGTACAAAATAGATGGGGAGGTTAAGAATAATATGGGAAATGGAGAAGCCAAAGAACTTGTATGTATGACCCACGGACATGAACTAAGGTGGGGGAATGATGGTGGGAGGGAGGGTACAGGGCAGAGAGGAATAAAGGGGAGAAAGAAATGGGACAACTGTAATAGCATAATCAATAAAATATACTTAAAACGTAAAATGCTCCTAACAAATGAAACCCCAGAGAAAAATACAGTTAAACCTTGAGCATGTGGGATGCTTCAGGTTTAATCAGAATACCTGCTCCTGCACCCAGGGCTGCATAGAGATCTGTCCTGCATTTATAGTCAGTAAATAATCTTGACATGGGGTGTTTGCTTTCATTGTTGGCTGGACCAAAATGTCATGTATTTCACTCTGTCAATTTGAAAACTATGTTCTTTTATGAAACTACAAGTAGATAAGTTATGGAGGTGGGGTTTTGCTGTATTTTCAACCAGTTTGCAAATTTCATAGATCATATAACAGGGTCAACTCTGACAGTTTTGCTTAGACTCAAACACTGGGTAAAATTTGTTCTGAGTTTTGTCTGTAAATCTTCATTCTGCTCTTTATTTTTAAAAAACACCTGTGTGGGTTTTTTTAAGAATAATGTAGAATAGAGATTTTCAATCTTTTCATCTCATGGCACACATAAACTAATTACTAAACTTCTACGGCACACGAAAACATTTTTACCATTCTGACAAAAAACAGGTATAGTTTTGATTCATTTATACTGGACAGCTATTGTTGTGTTGGATGTTGCCATTTTTTTATTTGACAGTCTAAGGAGAAAGAGGTTAGTGTCCTTGACTAAATAGTCAGGGGTTACGTTTAAAAAATTCTTGCGGTGTACTGGTTTGCAGCAGCATACAGGTTGAGAATCACTGCTGTAGAATATTGGAAAGTGCACTAAAACCTAAAGAAGCAGAAAATGATTACTCATTCTTTCGCTACTAAGAGCTAGCCATTATTAGAATGATTTTTTCCCTATATGTGCACATTCACATTAATTTATGCAGAAACGTGTGTGTGTATGTATCCTCACTATCCTTTTGTTCAGTTGTTACCATTCCCCCAATAAGTCTCTGTAGCTGAGATCAAGACAATGTGTCAGATCAGACTATTCATGTCATCAGTGGCAATGATGAATTGAACAGTACCACTTGCACTAATCATCATGGTGGAGCATCCTTATACCTGTTCCTTGAGTCTGAGTCTTGGCACCTATCTATGGGGTGATGGGGTATGCAAGGTAGACATAGAGCACTTACACAGTAGGGACACTACCCTACAGGGATATGTCACATATCAGGGAGAGGGAGAAAGAGAAAAAAAAGTTATCATGGACAAGCTATCCCTAAAGTTAGAGAGCCTGTCAGGTACTTCACTATACCTAGTAGGTCCCTCCTTCCTGTTACAAATCAGGAAAGCCATCTCCTTCCTCAGGAGAGAAGTGGGTGCAGGGATTGACATGGAAAAATTACTCTTCTCCTTTTCTAGGGGATGGAGTATGAAACCATTTCCTCCCGTGGCCCTTTAAGGGCACACATAAAAGTAAGTGTTTCCTCTTTGAATGTTCAAATCTTATTTTTTTTTTAAGATTTTATTTATTTACTTATTTTTAGACAGAAGGGAAGGGAGGGAGAAAGAGGGAGAGAAACATCAATGTGTGGTTGCCTCTCACATGGCCCCCACTGGGGACCTGGCCCACAACCCAGACATGTGCCCTGACTGGGAATCGAACCAGCAACCCATTAGTTCGCAGCCTGCGCTCAATCCAGTGAGCTACCAGCCAGAGCATGAATGTTCAAATCTTAATGTCTTTTTTAGTGGCTTACTTGAATCCTATTTTTATGACTTTTTATTGGAATGGTATTTTTGTTTGTGTTCTTTGGTTTGAGATTATGAGGAAACCATTGCAAAGATGGATGAACTGGAGTATGTAGCATAGTGTTCAAGGACCTTGATATCTGATGTTGGTTGTTCAATATCTTGTCCTGTGTGCCCGCAAGAGCCCACCCATAGCTGTTAGGAGCTTCAGAATCTAAGAGGGAAGGGTGGACCATTTCAATCACATAACTGGTCAGCTGAAGGGAAGGGCTATTTGACACAAGACGTTGCTAGGGAAATACTTTTTGGTTAGTCATGACCTAAGACTGTTTTGAGCTACATTAACTGGCCCTTCTGTTTTCTGTTTCTTTTCAGATTTGTGTTTTGTAGATAATCTTCCAAATAGAAGGGTTTTATTTTTTGCTTAATTGAGTGTAAACAATTGATTACACGTTTGCTTCACAGATTCTGAATGTTGTGGTATTTTTCTGCTGTTGGGGAATTGATCAGCAAGAGGACTGGACCTCTCTTTTTTAAGTGAGGTTTTGATGAGGGGCGAAGTCACACAGTGCTCAGTGTCTGTGGACAATTAAGCAAAGCAATGAAGCATCTTGTGTGCTCCACTAATAAGAGGAAAAACTGTCTGGTTCCAATTTTCTGATTGTCTTCCACTTAAACATTGTCTGTAAGTACTATTTTTCAAGTATAAATAACTGCAACATCTTATTTTTAAGTGTCTTCATTAAATACTCATTGTAGCTGGGTAAAACAAATTCAGCCCTCCCCGAGGAGAGAAAGGAAAGCTGGAAACCAGTCGACAGGATGAGACTCTGCTGTGGTTGCTGGACCCCTGGCAGTCATTTCTTAGCCTTAAGCAATGGCCATTAGTCCAATTTTAATATGACCTCTACACACAGTGAAAAACATGTGCTAAGAATAGAGAGTCCAGCAAAACTTTAAAGATTTTCTCACAGAGATTTCCTAATGCACTATTTACAAACATGTCCCCAGTCTTAAAGAGTATTTAGATATCTTGAGGCTAGGAAAGTATAAAATGATTGGAGATTTATTTACCAATTCATGAAATTTTTAGAGCTCTGGATGTGAACTGCTACTAAATGCTGTGTGGCTTTCTGGTGGCTCTGAGCAGTGACCACAGTATGTGGTTGGACTGCTCTTGTTTTGCGATATGGTACCAGGCTTTAATTATAGATGGTGGCTCTCCGTAGCCTTAAAAAAGGATGGGACAAAGAAAGAGCTGAGTGTTAAGTCATCCATATTTACTTAGGGCAAAAAAGAGAACCTGTGAGTATCTTTGCATATATTATTTACTGTTAAACAAAATTTAATAAATATATTGCTGAGGTCATATTCCTGGAAATGCAAAGATATTAGAAGAAGATTACTTAAAATCTAATTTTTCATAGGGACAGTGTTATATATTAAATCAGAGAGTTCTGGAGAGTACTAAAATGGATTAAGGTAATATCAAATAAAGGAGATGTGTTAAAAAAAATTAGAACCAAACAGAGAGAGAGAGAGATAGAAGGTGCTCAAACTATGTGTTTCATAAACAAGTAAATTTTTCGTGTCTTTTTCCTACACTCCTGAGCATATTTATGGGTACCTTTATATTTTTATATAAGTTCAAACTTCAAAATAAGTTGAAAGGATAGTACAACACTATCAGTGTACCTTTGATCTAGATTCACCAATTTTATAGTCAGTTTTTCTCTGTATTTATTTTTAAAAGTTTTGAACATTATGCTTCATTACGTATAAATATTTCAGTGTTTATATCTTAGGAAAAAGGATATTTTCTTACCTAACAAGAATAAAGTATCTAAATTAGGAAGTTATATATTTGTATGATTCTGTTATCTAAATGTACATGCCATGTTCAGATTCTGCCATTGGTTTCTATTCTGTCCTTCACGGTGGTTTTCTCTCCAATCCAGGGTCATACATCACCTTTAGTAGTCCTGTGTTTTGAGTCTACTGTAATGTGGAACAGTTTCTCAGTCTGTATTTGCATTATATGAAATTGGCATCTTTAAAAGTAAAAGGAGTAAAACTTAGGTCATTGTTCCCCCCCCCCACCACGATGTCCCTGACATTAGGTTTTTCTGATGTTTCCTTATGAGTAGATTTCATTCATGTATTTTTGGATGGAATACTCATAGGTGATTTTTTTTTCTCTCAGCGCATCATACCAGGAAGACTTGGATGTCAGGTGAAATCCATCAGATTTTTGCGATTTTAAAGCTACTGTTTCCCCAGGTTATTAATAAGTAGTTATTGATGATACTTTGCATCTCTTTAAATATGCTTTTCTTCATCGAGGCTTTTACCCACTAGTAGTAACACCCATTGATAATTGTTGATGTTACTATGGTAGTTGCTGAATGTTAATTTTCTAATTCTTTGATTTTTTTTTTACACTATATCTATGCATTAGTTGGCATTCTATGGGAAGTACTTTTTTCTCTCTTTATATATTTATTTGTGTATTGATGTTTATCATTGGGACTCATGTTGTCTTGCTGTATCCAGTGGGTTATAATTGTTACTCTAATCATTTTGGTGTTCAAATAGATTATCCCAGATTTGGCTAGTGGGAACCATCCAGCTGATTTCTGGGTCATTTTTTTTTCTGCTCAAGATTAGCCACATTTTAAAAAATACATATTTTATTGATTATGGTGTTACAATTGTCCCATTTTTTTCTCCCTTTTATTCCCCTCCACCCTGCAACACCTCTCCCAACAACATACCCCCCACCCTCAGTTTATGTCAGTGGGTCATACATATAAGTTCTTTGGCTTCTCCATTTCCTATACTAATCTTAACCTCCCCCTATTTTGAACCTACCATTTATGCTTCTTATTCCCTGTACCTTTTCCCCCATTCTCTTTCCTTTTGCCTCTCCGCTGATAACACTCCACGTGATCTCCATTTCTGTGATTCTGTTCCTGTTCTAGTTGTTTGCTTAGTTTGTTTTTGTGTTTGTTTTTTAGGTTCAGTCACTGGTAGTTGTGAGTTTGCTGTCATTTTACTCTTAATAACTTTGATCTTCTTCTTTTTCTTAGACAAGTCCTTTTAACATTTGATATAATGAGGGCTTGGTGATAATGAATTTATTTAACTTGACCTTATCTGGGAAGTACTTTATCTGCCCTTCCATTCTAAATGATAGCTTTGCTGGATAGAGTAATCTTGGATGTAGGTCCTTGCTTTTCATGACTTTGAATAATACTTCTTTCCAGCCTCTTCTCGCCTTTAAGGCTTCTTTTGAGAAATCAGGTTACAGTCTTATGGGAACTCCTTTATAGGCAACTGTCTCCTTTTCTCTTGCTGCTTTTAAGTTTCTTTCCTTATCTTTAATTTTGGGGAATGTAATTATGATGTACCTTGATGTGTGCTTCCTTGGGTCCAACTTCTTTGGGACTCTCTGAGCTTCCTGGACCTCCTGGATTTCCTTTCCCAGGTTAGGGAAGTTCTCCTTCATTATTTTTTCAAATAAGTTTTCAATTTGTTGCTCTTCCTCTTTTCCTTTTCGCACCCTTTCAGATGTTGGAACATTTAACGTTGTCCCTGAGGTTCCTAAGCCTCTCCTCATTTTTTTGAATTCTTGTTTCTTCATTCTGTTCTGGTTGAATGTTCTATTTTCCAAATCCTTGATTTGAGTCTGGATTTCCTTCCCTTCGCTGTTGCTTCCCTGTATACTATTCTTTATTTCACTTTGCATAGCTATCACTTTTTATCTATTCTGCTCTGTGAGCATCCTGATTACCAGTGTTTTGAACTCTGCATCTGATAAGTTGGCTGTCTCTTCATTGCTTAGTTCTATTATTTGAGCTTTGACCTGTTCTTTCATTTGGGCCACATTTTTTTGTCTCTGTGAGCTTGTTGCATAGTAAGGGGCGGAGCCTTAGGTAGTCAGCGGGATGGCGCAACCCATGTCACTTTGTTGTGGTGCTGTACATGGGGGAGGGGTCCAGGAGGGATCAATGCCTCTTGCTTGCCTCTTGCAAGCTTTCAGTCACTTCCCCAGTTACCCTCACACAAATTGGGCCCTTCTGGTGCTGATTGCCAGGTGGGTGGGTTTGTGTATATTTTAGGACCCTGTGGATCTCTCAAATGAACTCTCCTGTGTGGCTGGGAGTTTTTCCCACCTCAACCCCCACAGGTTTTTTTCAGTCAGAGTTTTTGAGGCTTTATTTCCCCTCACTGGAATCCTGGGTTTCGTGGTCTGTTTCACTCTCCAGTTTTTCCTCCTGGTTTATCTGCACACAAATGTGGGACTGCCTGGTCCTCCAGCTGCCGCTTTGCCCTCCCCGTCCTCCCTGCCAGCCAGCCATCTTCGCCTCTCCTGCTGGTCTGAATGAATGTTTCTTCTTTAATTCCTTGGTTGTTAGACTTCCATTCAGTTTGACTTTCTGGAAGTTTTGGTTATTTTTTGTTTTTAAATTTTTTGTTGCCCTTCCTTTGTTTGTGTGAGGGGGCAGAGTGTATCTACTCATGCCTCCATCTTGGCTAGAAGTCTCTGGGCCACTTTTATATATCCCTATTATGTCTAACTTATTAGGCAAGTTAAATTTTAATACAATAGTGTAATATTTAAATACTCCACAATGTGAAAACTTAACAACTGTAACGTGGCTCTGTTCCCTCTATCAATATTTTTACGTCACTCATACAAAAGGTTGTGATTATTTCTGGTATATATGTTTGAATTGTTACCTGGTCTAGACCTTACATTTAAAATTAATTCTTACTGTCTTAAAATGGAATCTTCCAGTAAGTGGATGATTCTTGGGGGGATGGCATCACATTCTGTCTCATAAATCAGCCATGCCCTGCTAAACTATTTGCATAATTAACTGCAGATATGATTTAGTGTGAATTTTCTTGTTATGTTATTCTATTTTTTCCTTGTTATTTTAATATTTAACGTATTTCCCTTGGCACTTCTGCGGCAGACCCATATTCATAATCTGGATATAATTTAAAACAGATTTAGAATACAGAGCCTTATCTGCAGACAAGTGAAGAATCAACATCAGGGAAACTGAGGACAGAGAGTATTCTCTGTGAAACACCTGGAATTAGTTTAGCAAGTGTTCTGGTAAGGGGCCCCCAGATCATGAGATTTTGCAAATAAATTTTCTCATACTTTTTGAAGAAAGATATTTTCAGTTTTTCCACTTAAGTTTTTCTACTGAGTATTTGGGGACAGCTGTTGCAGTCTTTTTAGTAGCAGAGTATGATTCATTTTTGCAATTTGAAAGGCAGACTTAAAACTCAGTCATTATTTTTAAGGTATTTATTGGATGTTAAATAATCCATAGTTTGGTATTTAAGGTTAACTGCAATGCCAAATTTAACTACGGGAACAATTTAGCAAAGAATGTTGTCATTTTTGTCCTTTGATTCTCCCGTCTTCCTTTTCTGTGATGATCTGTCTTAGTCTTTTGGATTAACCAAGCCCTGTATTTTCCCACACAAGGTGTTGGGTGACACAAATGTTTGTGAGGTTTCTGTTTTGTTTTTTGGTCTTTTCATAATTAGTTTTTGTTATTTTTCTTTTCTATCGAGGTCTTAACTCGATAGTTCTGTAGTCTCTGAACAAACACATCTGACCATGTTACCAGCAATGAAATTATAGGCATTCCTTCAAATAGCTATGTTACTATGCTCCACTCCTTTTTTGTTTTAAATGTACAGAAGGTTGAAGTCAAGACTCCATCTTGAACTCTCAAATTTGAGAAAGGGTATTTGGTATAAACACTGTCTTTTTAAGTCTAAACCCAACCTGAGTCCTATTCAGCCAATCGAGATTTTGACAAAAGACATTGCTTATATTGATGTGAGAGAAGGTGAGGAATGTTTTACAGCTAGTGTTTAAATTGTCAAATCAGTGTTAAAAAATCATTCTTTTTTGATAACTAGTAATGCACTTTCACACATCTTGACCAGTTTTATATCATTACATTGGTTCTTGAAAAGTCACTGTTTTTATGGATAGGCACTGTTGGTTTTGTTTTTTTTGTTTTACCTGCTTAAAAATTTTAAAATTTAATATCACTGTGACCTTTTTCTTTCTCCATCTCACCCTGTGTTTGGTCTCAGCAAACTCAGATCTATGCCCCAAGAGACCTTTTTCTGAATCCTCTGAATGACACGAGCTACACAGAGGTTCTGTGCAATCCATTTCATTTTGTATTACAGTGGAAATACAGATCTGCTGACTTAAAAGAATCCTTTCAGTCTTACCCATTTTTTTGGTGGGTTGACCTGGCGGTTCCCTAATGTTGTTGAATAGATACATGATTCAGAGAATAAAGTTATAGATCAAGACATGTTTTATGTAGAACCTTACCTTCTCAAAGCACATGGGGTAACTGAGAACAGTGGTGATGACTAGTGCTTGGTTTCAAAATAGAAAAGGCATACCATCTAAAGTCTTACAGAGATGGTTCTAGGGTAGGCCAGTGTGATTGGAAAGCCATTATACACCATGTAATTACTGATAATTTTGTGACCCTTTACCGTGTTTGGGGGAGACATTCAGTATCTCACTTTCAAGAAGATAGGGTGTGGAAGATGGCCACCTGCGTCAGTGTCAACCCTTCTTGAAGTTAGTACTTTTCAAAGATCAGTGGTGTGATTTCATTAAATTGTTAACACAAACTTATATTCTTTTTCAATATAAGTGAATTTAGCCGAATTAAAAAATAATTTATACAATAATTTATAGCTGTCATTATGAAAATGACAATAGCGTAGTTTTTCTGAGTACTGGTACTGTGCCTAGATGTGCTAGTTTTAAGAAAGATTTTCATTCAGTGTTCTCAGTAGCTTTGTGAAGTAGTTAGTGTTGTGATCTCCATTATGTAGATTGGAAAGTGTATCTCAGCTTGACGGACATTTTCAAATCCATCCAGCTAAAATTAAAGTAGTAGAAACCTGCACTGTAGGTACATAGCTGATTATCAATACCTATGTGTATTAATTAAGGGAAAAATAGAGTAAGGATACTTTGTTCAGTTTTGAATAAGATGGTCATAAGGTTGTATGGCTGGCTAATAACTATAGAGAAGATATAACACAGAGTAAGAATCAAATTTGCTGGGTTCAGAGCCTCCATTCTCAGTTTCTAGCACAAGGAGCTAACAGATGTTACTGCATTTAGACTTTTATCTTGATTGGTTGCATGTCTTTATCAGCAATTGCTGATGAGGTGTAGATGATTGCTCCAGGGACCCTTTGGTGAGAGCGGTGAGGATGTTCTAATTGGAGTGTTCTGAGTGGGGCAAATTTAAGAATTTATCAAGATTTAAGGAGGTAGCATATTTTGGGATAGCAAGTGCTGAAAAGATGTGATGGTAGACATGTTGGAGAATGAAGAACTCTGAGACACCAGGTTGCAAAATTCAAATTCCTTTGCTAGTAAGGATAATGATAGCGGTAGTACTTGAGCCCCAGCTACTGTTCAACTGCATTGTCTGTAACAACTGACTTCATCTTTGTAAGAACCCCATGAGGTAGGTACTGAGCTATCTCTTAGTATCATTCTGAGCAAATAGGACCCAGCATGGTTCGGGGATATCGACTGTAGGTTCAGGAGACATTCACTGTTTGCATTCTTAGCCACAATACATTCTATAGTTCAGCTGCCTCTGTGGTTTGATGGCTCCTGCAAAGATCCATTTGAAGATTGGATAATATTTCTTTTAACAGAAAGGTTTTTCTTTATCTCATTAGACTGTGGTGATTTTTGGAGTCTTTGGGTACAGTTTTTTCTGAACCTTCAAGGGCCATGCCTTCGTGGTCACCGTTTGCTTCCTAGTGCCCAGTGCAGGCAGACCCTCAGTGGTGTGCAATAACTATTTGTTGGCTGGGCTTCCATGTCCGCACTAAGGCATCTAGTTTGAGTGGTTAGGGACCAAAAGAAACATTTTGATTACACAACCAAGTTTTAAGGAATATATCTGCCAAACATTCCACTCCTGCCAGTCTGGTTTACTGCTGCCTAGATGACAGGACCCGTGGTTTCCCTCACAGTGCAAGTCATCCCCGTATGAGAGCGCTGCTGAGGTGAGGTAAGTGGCTGATAAAGGTGCCGGGTAGGTTATCCACAGAGGAAGCAGCTGGCACCGAGCTTACAGACCAATTAGAAATGGCCAGCTTTTAATCTAGTGCTAGAGAGGGGGAAACTAGTTTACAGAGTAATGAAATTTAACCTGGAAAAGATGTAGAATCAGAAATGGTTCACTTTGTTGTCAGTTAAATAAAAAAGATTGGGTGAGAAAGGGTGAGGGAGTTCATTAACAACAGTGAGACACATTTATTGTCTGGGATCTCTGCAGTCTCCGAGACAGCCATATCATTTATTTTCATTTTCCTCAGAGGGAAGAGCAGTTATGAATTCCCCTTTACAGATAATAAACTGAGACTCACCAAAGGTCATTACCTACTCTAATGTCACCCAGGTATTAAGTGGCAAAACTGGAATACTGACTGGGACTTTGTGGCTCTAGAATTGATGCTCTTAAAGCATGGTGATCGATTACCAAGAGAATCTTCTTCCTCAGGATGAATCAGACTTAAGAGGGTGAACAGAATCAGAACCATCCCTGCCTTGGAGGTCACCTCCACTTAGTAGCTCTAAGTTGCTACATTTGTTCTTTATTTTTTTTATTGCATGCCAGTATTCCTTTTGTTAAATCCATTGCATGTATCATCTGTGTCAGGGAGTTTCATCCTCAGCACAACTGACATTTTGGGCCCAGTCATTCTTTGCTGTCATGGCTGCCCTGTGTGTTGTAGGACATTTTGCAGCATCCCTGGTCCCTGTACCCACCAGAGGCCAGGAGCACAGCCACCCCACTTCGCTCACCAGTTGCTACAACCGGAGTGTCTGCACACTGTTCTATATGATGAAGAAAAGTAATAAATTGTAAGCAAGTAATTATTTTTACAGGGGTTCCGAAACTTCCTGTGTATAAAGTCACTTGATGTCTGGTTCACAGTGGACCTTTTTCAGCTTTACTCTAACTGAGTAGGTCTGGGAAAGAGCCGAAGGAACCTACCAAGTACTGACCTGGGTGAGTTATTGGCCCCTCCTTGGAGAGGAACTAAGGCAAGGAGATGATGCTCACATGCTTTAGTAAAAGCCAGCTGTGCTTTCTCCTTAGCAACAGAGTGAAGTACCTTTGTGGGTATTTACCATATTTTGCCATGTAATGCACCCTTTTTTGCCCAAATTTTGGAGAGAAAAATAAGGATGCACATTGTACATGGGTAGTACTAATTCCATATCTATATAATTGTTTTAAATTCTTTTATTTATGTTTATGCATTAAAAGTATAATGTAGAAAGCAATAACGATATCCATATGCAAAATAATACCCTGAAATACGATATTGGTTTTGTTTCTAAATATAAACAAGTAAAAAAATTGAATTAAAGAATTAAAACAAAAGATTTTTTCCCCCTGAAAGTTTGGGCCAAAAACGTGGGTACGCACAGCACACAGGAGTGCATTATACGTAGCGTGATGGGGGTATACACTTTTCTCCCCGTCCTTTCTATCTTCCTCTGATTTGCGGCCTGTCGTGCCAGTGATTAAGTTTACAGTTCAGCTAATGATTTGCTCTTGGTGTCCCAGCTTGTAAAATCTCATGCTATACATATAAATGTGTAAGATTTTGACCATAGAAATGTAGGAGTAATTATCCATATACCTTAAGACAGAGGAGGCCTCCTTTAGACTTTGAAAATATCACCAGGAAGGCATTTTATTTTAAGACGTCAGGTTTTATGTTTCTAAATATCGGTATATTGGGCTTCTTCATAGCAATTTAAGACAACACATTATTCTAAATAGGCGTTGAAACAATTGATGGAAATGGAGTTTGGGATTTAGTGATGGAATTTAGTTTTTAAGTGATTGCTGCACTGAGAGAACTGTCAGTGAGTTCTGCTGCTGTTCGGTATCAGGTGTTTTATCAAAATCTCAATTTAGGAGGCATTGTATTGGGAGGTAACCCTTTCCCTTAAAAAGGCATTGTTTGCAATTCAAAACACTGCTTTGGGCTTGCCTTTGATAAGTTTAAAAATGATACCATTTGTATTTCGGGTCCCTACCATTCAGAAATTTCTGTTTTGGTCGGCAGCCTACATCTTTGTATTTTTAATTGAAAGATTCTATTGAGATATTAGATTCACATGTGGTCGTTCAAAATAATAAAGAGTGATCTCTTATGTACTTTGCCCAGTTCCCTCCATAGTAACATTTAATGGAACTATAGTGTGTTATAGTATCTTTTGTGTATGTATACAATCCACTTACCTTATTTGGCCTTCTTGATGTTAATTTATGTATATTTTTTGTGTGTATTAAGTTTTATACAATTGTATTACCTGTGTAAATTCATGTATCCACCAGCACAGTCAAGACACTGAATAGCTCCAGCACCATAAAGATCCCTCATGGTTCCTTGTAACCATGCCCACCTTTCTTTCCTTCATCCCCAACTCCTACATACTCCTAATCTGCCCTCCATTCTAAAACTGTTGTCACTTCAAAATTGTTATATAAATTGAATCATACAGTATATATCTTTAGGGACTGCCTTTTTTATCAGTAATTTGGGGGTATTCATTTGAGTTATATTATCAATAGTTTGTTTTTTTTTACTGCAGAGTAATATTGCAGGGTATAGATGTGCCACAGTTTAGCCTTTTCCCTGTTGAAGGACGTCTGGGGTGGTTATGATTTGGGCTGTTACAAATAAAGCTGCTGTGAACATTCATGTACAGGTTGTTATGTGAACCTCTTTTCATTTCCTGGGATAAATGTCCAAGAGTGCAGTTGCTGAGCTGTCTGGTAGTTGCATACGTGCTTTTATAAGAAACTGGCCAATGGTTTTCCAAAGTGGTTGTACCATTCTACATTCTCACAGCTTTGATGAGTGATCCAGTTTCTCTGCCTCCTTTCTAGGTTTTCTTTTCTTTTCTTTTTTTTGTCACTGTTTCTTATTTTATCCCTTCTGTTATGTATATAGTGATAATCTCATTGTGCTTTTAATTTTCATTTTGATAGCTAATGATATTGATCATCTTTTTACATATTTTTCATGTGTATATTCTCTTCAGTGCAATATGTTTTCTTATCTTCTGCCCATTTTATCTTTTAATTAGACTATGTTTTTTTTTTTCACTTCTGAATTTTGAGAGTTCTTCATATATGAGGTCTGTCCAGAAAGCATCCAGCCATGTAACTGAAAAATTAGAGGTATTTATTGAAGAAGATATAAGATAGAAGAACCATTGTACCTAGGACAATGAAGCCTCAGTCCCCTTCAGAGTAGGCACCTTGGGACCTCACACAGTTCTACGAATTGCCATCAGCTGCCTCATTGTATTTTCCTGAATCTCACTGATAGTATGAAATCTCTTTCCTTTGAAAGGTGATTTTAGTTTTGGGAAAAGTCCGAAGTCGTAGGGTGTCAAATCTGGGCTGTAGGAGGGGGCTGAGTGACCTGGGTGATTTGATGTTTCACCAAAAATCTCTGTATGAGATGTATTGCATGAGTAGGCACGTTGTCATGATGAAGCTGCCAATCATCAGTTGCTTATAGCTACAGCCTTCTAAACCAGCTGAATAGTTTGCGGGGAGGGATGTTCAAGCGTAATGCAAAATGTGATGCAGATTCATTGCTCTACTTACTCAGTCATTTTGAATGCAATGACCACACAGTGCACATGCTCATTCGATAGTGTCACCTCCCCCACGGACTAGTACAGTGAAGTCATCATTGTTCATGCATGTGCATTCCAGTCCACTCTCCTTGGCTAGCAGGTTTACATCAATGTCATGCAAACCATTCTCATTAGATTGATAATGGTTGGACTTTTTCTGGACAGACCTCATATAGTAAACATTAGTCCTTTGTCATATTTTTGGTTTGCAAATGTTTCTCCTAGTCTGTAACTTGTCTTTTTTATCCTTTTCAGTAGGTTTCCAAAGGGAAAAAGGTTTTAATTTTGATTAGCTTCAGTTTGCCAGCTTTTCCTCTCTAGATCATGCTGTTGGTTTTAAGTCTGAGAACTCCTTGCTTATGTCCTAGATCACAAGAATTTTCTCCTATGTTTTTTTTTAAAGTTTTACATTTAAATTCATGGTTTCTTTTGTGTTACTTTTTGTGTAAGGTCGATGTTCTTTTTTTTATTTGCCTATGGATGTCTGGTTACTTTAGCACCATCTGTTGAAAGGCTCTCCTCCCTTCATTAATTTTAAATTTTCATTTAAAAGAGTGAACTCTTTCTGGGTTCTCTTTTCTGTTCCACTGAATTATGAGTCTATTTCTCCAGCAGTACCACACTGTCTCAATTACTGTGACTATATAGTAAGTCTTAATATCAAGCAGAGTGATGCCTCCCTCTTTATTCTTCATTGTTAAGATTGTTTTAGCTACACTCGGGCTGTGCTTTTTCATATAAATTTTATAATAAACTTGTTTATGTTTACAAAAACTTTACTGAGAATTTTATGGGAATTTCATTAACACTCTAGATCAATTTGTGGGGCAGTGACATTTTTACTGTTCTGTGTCATACTGCCCGTGATCACAGTGTGTCTCTGTTTATTGTGGTCTTTGATTTCTTTCCACATCTTTGTACCTTTCAGCACACAGATCCTGTACCTGTTTTGTTTCGCGTGTGCCCAAGTATTTCATTTTCCTTTGAGTGATCGTGAATGATACCATTTTGTTTCTGCTTGTTCATTGTTGGTGTATAGAAATGTGAATTATTTTCGTGTGCTGATCTTTTATTCTGACATCTTACCGCATTCACTAGTTCTAGGTTTTCTTTTATAGATTCCTTGGCGTTTTCCGTATGGACAACCATGTCTGCAAACAGAGATAGTTTTATTTCTGCATTTTACTTATTTTCCAGGCTTTCTTTTTTTGTGGCTAGAACTTGCAGTATTGTATTGACTGAGAGTGAAGAGAGCAGCCATCCCCTCTTTGTTCCCTGTCTTAGAAGGAACACATTTAGTTCTTTGTGGAATATTATGTTAGCTGTAGATTTTTTTGCAGATGCTTTTTAAGGTGCTTTTTTAAAAAAAAACACACTGTGGCAATTCCCCTTTATTTCTAAGTTCCTGAGATTTTTTATCATCAGTGAATATTGGATTTTGTCAAATGCTTTTCCTGTGGCATTGATACAATGATATGATTTTTTCTTATTTAGGTTGTTGGTATGGAGGATTGCATAGCCTATGTCTTTTTCTTTATTTTTGAGTCTTTCAATTTTACATTTTATTTTTATGACACTGTGTTTGGGGAAGGACAGGAGCCATGAAACCTGTATCTTTTTAAATATTGCAGAGGTGCACTTGTTCATGTTTGCCCTCATACCTCTCTATTTCTCTGTCTCCCTCTTCTTCTGACTAAATCTTTGTTTCTTTTGTTATAGCTATGCAAATTGTGCTTCAAAGTCCAGGCCATACCTGTTGGAGCAGGCACTGTTATCTCATGCATCTGAATCATCTGAGTTCGTATTTGAATGTAGCTTTCCTCATCTGGCAGTGGAAATAGCTGCTGCATGTGGCCTTGCATCGTTTCCCAGGCATCGCCCCTCCTCATCCTAGGAGTTTGCATTGGATTCTCTTTTGTCACTGGCCAAAGCATATGGGGAAGGACGATACATGCAAAGAGCGCTGTTTCTTAATGGGTCACTTGCTGTTGAAGTGATGAGGTACAAGGGGAATAAAGAACCAAAAGAGGAATTTAAATAACAACAAACAAAGAAAATGTTTTTGTAGATTCTAGGCTTAGATAAATCTAGCTCAGACCTGAGTTCTGGAAATTAGTATTAGTGCATCCCTGGGCAATTTCCTCAGTACCTTATAAATTTTTTAAATCTGTAAAATGGGGACATCTCTCTCAAGGTGGATTAAATGAAGTAATACAAGTCACCCACTCTGCCTACAGCCTAGGAACCTTGCATGCTGTCCATAAATGGTGGTCAGTCCTGGTCATGGTGTGCTGGCTGCACATGGAATGGGTGAACAATCTTAGCAGAGAAGAAGACAGAAAGTGATTTTGAATAATTTGTTACAGGCTGCTTCTTGAGAGAAAGCTGCCAGTTTCTGCTTTGGTGAGGTCTTGGCCTCCATATAACAATATTGTGGGAGCGTAGGCTGAGCCTTCCAGAACACCCACCAGTAGCAGTAGTGGGTCCCACACTAGAGTGCTCTGCGGCCTCATCTGGGCACTAGCTGTTACAGGAGTGGGTTTTCAGGGCCCCGTTCCGGATCCTAAGTCAGCAGGTTTGGAGGAGGGCCCAGGACTCTGTATATATTCTCTGAGACAAAGATCCTAGGAAATCTGAAGTGGAGCCAAAGGAAGAATGCAGACCCCTGGGATGAAGTCACCATTTGAGGTTTAACAGCTGTAGTAGCATTTTAAGTTCTGCTACTAGTTTTGTGTGCAACCCCAGGAAAATCATTTAACCTTTTTGTACCTTCCTTGATTCAGCCTTTTGAAAAAGGAGGCATAACAGATAAAATCTCTGACCTACTTTGCATAGTTGTTATTAAGAATTACTTTTATAAAAATAACTGGAAAGCACTTTGCAAATATAAATTGCTCTACAAATACTCTTTTAAAGAAATGTAATTTTCTAACACACTTTTAAATACAAATCGTCTTGTTGGGTGCATCAACTCAAATTACAAGTATCAGATGACATGGTATCATGATGGCCAGAACCCAGACTTGGAGGTAATAAGCAAATAGCATGAGTTGTAATGTCTTCCTTTAGCTGTATCATCATTAAAAAAAATAACGCTGACACTAACCTCTAAAATCCACTTTTTCCCATTTGGTTTGTTTTGTATTTTTAATAGGCTACTCCCACCAGTCTGAGAATTTAATTAGAAAAATAAATGACTTCTACCATGGCTGCTGTGATGTTCATCCTCCCTCCCCCAGTCTCTCAATTAAAGGCCTGCTTCTTCTGTCACAGACACATCTGTGATCTGTTAGAAGTCTCTAAATTGATGCACACCTGCAGAGTTGGCGAAGACACTGTTAATCTGGTCCCTGATGCAGTGTGTTCTCATCATTCCCCTTCAAGTATGCTGCCCTGCTGCCCCCAAACCTCCCTTCCTCCAATGCTAAGACAATGGAGGCCCATTCATACACTGGTACATAAACTAAGTTTTGGATTTACAGCTTATAAAACTCATTTTCAATGCAAAAAATTCGTGGCAGGATCATTAAGGTGGTAACAGCTATCAGACAGGTTAAAGGGAAAAGTCCAGGGGCATTCAGAACACATCATTTTAGACAGCTGTTATATATTCATGTTCTCTATTTTAGAATATGAAGGTGGTAGTATAGAATAATGGTTCTAGAGCGGGTCTGGCCAGGTACAAGCCCTGGACCCAGTGTAGCCTTAGTCTCCATTTTCAGGTCAATGGAAATGAGCATAGAAGATTCTTAGTTGGGGGCTTGGCTCATGGGCTGTGCTTCGCCTCGCTGAGTGGTCTTTTCTACTGATAAAGGCAGTGGTACCTTGTAGAAATGGAAAGCAGAACAGGTGAATGAATGTGAATCTCAGAGTTTGTAGTAGTCTGCATTTAAATATTATTTAACCCAGAAATCAATAAATTTATCTGTATGTATTATTTACATTTTGTGGTATTTTCTCTTTCATTATATTTTGCTACTGTTTCAGTGTATGTTTGCAGCTTTTGGTACAGATAAAACCAGACAAGTGAGGCTCGGATTTTTGGCAATGTGTTTTTATAGGACAGTGAGCTTGGAGGTTGGATTGGTAAATAGAGAGCTGCCTCCAGTTTTTAGTTTTTTGCACATAATTATTCATTGGCTTTCTACTCTTAATCGGTGGATGTTTCTGTTGACTGCTGATGACAGCAAAGTGGATTAACTGCTCGCCCTGGGTAGTATACACTGAGGTCAGGTAGAATTGGAAATAAGTGAAAAAAAGCTTTTAAGATTGTGTTGTAGGTCCCTTGGAAGCTGTAAATCAGAAGGTAAAGCTGTATGATGTGCACACAATTTTTATGCTTCCCAATTTCAATTGGAGATCCCTCAACCCACAGGGAAGCAGTCCTCTTTTGCACTGTCCAGTGAGACTGCAGTATGTGTTAATAGCATCCTAGAGTCTGCAGTCTGGGAGATTAGAGCCTTTTCACACTGCCTCTGAGATAAGCCAATTTGCCAGCTGCTTACCTAGGGTGACCACCTGTCCTGGGCTCTGAACCACCCTATTTGAGATAAATTCAGTATCCTGGTTTTGTAGCATGACTCTTCTTCATTATTTTAACATCAATATTTTTACCACATATTTGTACCACTAAAAAGGCAAAAAGAATCTCTTTAGTAAAAATGACATTTTAAAGTAACTTTACCTCATACTTATGATTGCTTAATTTTATACTTTTTTAAAAAATATATTTTATTGATTATGCTACTATAATTGTCCCAATTTTTTCCCCTTTGCGCCTTGCTCCACCCGGTACCCCCATTCATTCTAGCAATCTACCAGTGCCCCGCCCCCGTTAGTTCATGTCTATGGGTCATTCGTGTGAGTTCTTTGGCTACTCCATTAACTATGCTGTTCATAACATCCCCCCTGCCTATTTTGCTATGGCTAATTTGTGCTTCTTAATCCCTGCACGTTTTCTCCCATTCTCACCTTTCTCCCTCCCAACTGATAACCCTTAAATGGTCTCCATATCTGTGATATTGTTCCTGTTCTGCTTGTTTGCTTAGTTTGTTATTTGGATTCAATTATCAATAGTTGTGAATTTATTGCAATTTTAATGTTGATCATTTTGATCTTTTTTCCTATAGAATTTCCTTTAGCATTTCATATAATAACAGCTTGGTGATGATGAACTCCTTTAGTTTTATCTTGTCTGGTGGGAAGCAGTTTATCTGCCTTTCCATTCTAAATGATAGCTTTGCTAAAGAGAGTAATTTAGGTTGTCGGTCCTTCCTTTTCATCACTGTGAATACTTCTTGCTAGTCCCTTCTAGCCTGCAAAGTCTCTTTTGAGAAATCACTTGACAGTCTTATGGGAAATCCTGTGTAGATAACTCTATGCTTTTCTCTTGGTGCTTCTAAGATTCTCTCTTTATCTTAAACCTTTGGCATTTTAATTCTTATGTGTCTTGGTGTGGTCCTCTTTGGGAACATCTTGTTTGGGACTCTGTGCTTCCTGGACTTGTATGTCTATTTCCTTCACCAAATTAGGGAAGTTTTCTTTCATTTTTTTTTCAAATAAGTTTTCAATTTTTAACTCTTCCTTCTCCTTCTTGCACCCCTATGATTCGGGTGTTGGTATGTTTAAAGATGTCCCAGAGGTTCCTAAGCCTATCCTCGTTTTTTTGAATTCTTGTTTCTCCCTGCTGTTCTGATTGAATGCTTTTTCCTTCCTTGTGTTCCAAATCGTTGGTTTGGTTCTTGGCTTCATCCTCTCTACTGTTGGTTCCATGTAGATTTCTCTTTTATTTCAATTAATTCAACCTTCATATCTGCTTGGTTCTTTTTTTTTTTTTTTTTTTAATGTGTTGAAGTACCCAATGAGTTCTTTGAGCATCCTGGAGTTTTTTTCTGTTCTTTCATTTGGGCCACATTTCTTTGTCTCCTCAATTTGGTAGCCTCCCTGTGTTTATTTCTATGTATTAGGTGGAGCTGCTTTGACTCAGTCTTAATGCACCTGTTAAGTTGTATGGGGCACAGCCTTAGGTAATTGCCAGGTGGGGGCAACCTGTGTCACCGCTCTGTTGCTCTGTGTGGGGTGGGCTCTCAGAGGGGACAGTGCCACTGCGTGGCCTCTGGAGTTTTACCAGGGAGGAAGCTGTCTCCCGACTCGCACTTTACTCTCTTCCCATATGCCACTGGTGCCCTTCCCACTGTTGACCTGGTGCTGAATCCCAGAGGGGTGCATCTACAGGAATCTTAAGCCCATTGTGGACACTTTTAGAGGATGTGGTTTCTTCTGCCTGCTCCAACTTCCCATTGTTTTTTACAGCCAGATTTATGGTGACTTACTTTCCTGGCACTGGGACTGGGGGATGGGTGGTCTGCACTGGGGCTGGGATCCCTTGCCCCTGACATATCCCTCCTGTTTTCTATCCACCACGCATGGAACTGCCCCTGTTGGTCTTTGGATTTCTCCATGCCTCTCTGGGTTTCCGCCCCTCCTACCCATCTGAGTGAATGTGGCTTCTTTAAATCCTTGGTTGTCAGACTTCCATACAGCTCAATTTTTTGCCACTTCTGGGTGACATATGTTTTGTAGTGTAGTTGTATTGTTTGCTATAGTTGTCCGCAGTTGTGAGGCGTGTTTACCTATGCTTCCATCTTGACCAGAAATCCCAGAAAACCAGCCTTTATCTCCTACTGCTAATGAATATATTAAAGCCCCCTTACCTCTTACCAGAGGCTGAAGACTCTTATTCTATGTAGTTTTATGGGTCACTTGACTGTAAGATAAGATCGTTCTTGCAATTTGTAAGTTTCAGGCTAAAGAAGTCTGATTATTCAGAGTAATCAAATACCTTCCAAAATAAGATGGTAAGCAGAAGCCTCACAGAGCACCGGTACCATCTCCACCAGCACTCACTGCTCTACAGTGGTCACCATAATCAGCCACTCTATGCCTTCTTTCTTCTCAACAAAGATTGTTATCCTGTAATGAAACATGACAGCAAAGAACAGTTGAATGAGAAGGTACTTTGTTTGCCTACCAGCTCAGGATGGAGAGACTGAAACATTAAGTGAACATGAATTAGTTGGTTTGGCCCAGTGTGGACTGTCCTCATCCGTCCCTCCATACAGTGAGTGGTTCACATGCTGACCGGTTAGCCTGCTCTGGAGGCCCGGGTAGAGCCACTCTCTTCTCTGTGTCCAAAGCTGATTGGGACTAATGAGGGATGACATGGCTGTTAGGGTGGCGTCAGGGAGGCTCCTGCTTGCTTGTGAGGAAAAGCTTAAGTGGGACAACATCCAGAGAACAGCTTTCTGTAGTGTGGTTGTTTGTACTGCGGAGCTGAGTAGCACGTGTTTGGAGACAGGTGCTTTGAGGCCCAAGGGAGCAAACTTAAATTTGTGGATCCTTGGTTACCATCACCTGTACCTTCAGATTACAAATTATTTTATTTCATGAAATTTATTATTACGTATACCTTTATTTCAGTGTTGTTTGTAAAACTTACTACTTTTTAAATGTGCCACTAAGAAATGTCATGTATCACTGAGTATGCCATCAATTATAGCCTATTTCCTGCTTTCAGAGAGATAAACATGTGTGTTGTAAAATATGGAAGCAATCACATCATAAGTTTTTAAGGACCACAATAGCTAATACCTATAAAATATGAGCTGTGTCTTAGCACATAGTGAGTGCTCAGCAGTCGTTATTAACTTTCTTCTGCCATGTCTCCCAGTGGTGTTTTCTTCCTAGTCAACTGACAGATCTTTTTATGCACACCTGGTACATATCTGCCATTGTTCTATGTATCAGTGAACAAAGTAGACATAAACCCTAGTTCTGAGGAGTTTGCACTGTACCCTGTGGACATAGTAAAGGACTTACCACCTAAGTAACCAGCAGAATTGCCCCTGAGCTGAGTTCTCATTTCCTACCAGAAAGAGCTGCTTTTCTTGGCTGTATCATTGGGACTGAATGTGTGTGTCAGTAGCATATATACATACAAGATCTGCCAAACTCCTTTCGGTTCATTGCCTTTAAGCATTTTCTGTGTACCTTGTACTCTGGTTCAGTAAATGGCTTATCCCATCTCTCCAATAAACCCTGCCATACCCCACCTGCCCATTTCTCCCTGTTCTTCTCTCCATCTGGTGTTTTGTATCCTCAGACATGAACATGCACCTTTGCCAGCAATTCCAGAAGCTGCCTCCTTCTTAGTACCTTTCTTAGGCCTTTCCTCTAATACCATTAATCTCCTCAGGCCTTTTCCACTGTAGTCTTTTGCGTTTGCTGCTCCGATGGTACTCTCTGAATATGATACTGTAGTGGAGGTAGGCTCCTTAAGGGAAACCCAGTTAATAATTGCAGGCCAGAGATGCATGTTTTCATTAATGCGTATCAGCAAGTCACATTGAAATATACAAATGCATATTCTCTGTTTTAAGGAAATTAAGTCCAGGGCCTTCCAGTTGGGTCATATGGTGGTCCTGCAGTTTATTATTTTTATATTTTATTAACAGGAAGCATGCCATTAAAATTTGAAAGCTCTCCTACCCTCTCCCCCCCTTTTTTAAATATGTGTCTGTTCTGTTTTCTTACATTTCTGGATCCACTTAAATCTGTCAGCCAGAAAGATGGATGTCAGTCAGGTATTGGCAGGAAGAGATGCTTCTGTAAATAGTCTTTTTCACATCTGGGTGTTCGGTTTCTCCAGCTAGGGCTGAGGGGATCTGATGAGCTTTGTATGTGTTTCCACGGCCAGGACAGACCCAGCCTGTGCTGCTCTGTGCCTCTGTGCTGGCATAGCCTCATCCTGTTCTTCCTCGTTTTCAACACCCAGGCGCAGCTGTGGGGCCCTTCATCCGCTCCAGACTTGCCAGTACCCACCACTTGAAACGGGGCCCTGCTGTGATTCTAAGTCTCCATCCAGAAGGAGCTAATTTTTTTCCTTAGGACTCAAGAGACTGTGAAAGTTTCATGAAAAGGAAAACTTTTGTGCCAAGAGAAAGAAGTGCAGGCACTCTCTGTTTCCTGCCTTTAAAGCAGAGCCAGTGGTTTCCACTCGGTTTTTCTTTCTTTCTTTCTTTCTTTTTTTTTTAATGTCATTTGACTAACCATCTCCCCACAGGCCTGAGTAAATGCAGGTAGTGCTGGACTAGCCTCCCAGGATCCTTTGAGAATGACTGTGGTATAGTATTTCACTGTTTGTAGCATGACTATAGCTGGCCTCTTTACAGGATTTAAAACCTTCCTGTCAGATGCCCACAGGCTTCCATCTTATATCTACCTATTTTTGTGGTCAGCTTTCCAGCTCTTACATAATATCCAAGCGTACAGCTGGATTTTTCACTGCATTTAAATTGTTACTCAGAATTTAATGTAGTCTTTTTAAAAAGCCACCCTCCTAGGTGTTTTAAAAAGGTGTAAATCCAGTCTGTTAAAAACCTCGAAAGGCATGTATATGAGTGTATTTGGCATATATATATCTTCAATTCACATATATTTTTCCAGTTGACAAAATTCAATCTAGTATTTTTACACTGGGTTTTCATTTCAGGACAGTAAATTGTTAAATGTTACCAAAGTGTCAAGTGTTCTTTGATTTTAATCTTACCTTTTTTTTGATGCTGAAGAGTGTATTTGTAAATGGTTAAAACATTTTTACATTTGGTTCCTGCTGTCTGTTTCTTTTCCCACATTTTGATGAAGGAAGGGCTTTCCTTGGCACATAGAATACTTCAAAGAAGCTGCTTTTTTTAAGGAATAGGCTCCTTCCTGCTCAGAATATTTCTGCACTATATATAATTAGATAATTGAAGACCAGATGTAATAATTTGGTTGTTCTGATCATCTGATTGCACTGACAAACCATGTAGTTTATGTTAGACTCACATACATGTTACTTCCTGAGAGCCAGGAAGGGCAGTATGCTTCAGTGGAGATAAACTGAGGTTAGAGAGGGCCTATGATCTTACGACCAATATGTTGTGAAGCCAGGACTTCCGGCTTCAGTCCCCCTCCTTTAAGTGGCCTTGCCACACACCTTTTCCAGGA